>PVLA01014135.1:0-32508 GCA_004027455.1 Hydrochoerus hydrochaeris
ACATATGTTATGCCACCGGCCGCCTAAGACAGGCACAGGACCAATTGCTGTCCTGCAGGCCCATGATGGGTAAGGCCTGGTTGGGTTCACATGAAGAGTCCTTGACAGGCGCTGTCCTACAGGCAGCCAGAGACGGGCAACTAGGACACATATGTTACGCCACCGGCCGCCTAAGACAGGCACAGGACCAATTACTGTCCTGCAGGCTCATGACAGGTAAGGCCTGGTTGGGTTCATATGAAGAATCCTTGACCCAAGACAGGCACTGTCCTCACAGGGCCTGCCATACTCCCATAAGTGATAAGGGAAAAAATGTAGGGAGCGGCATGATAGCTTCACAGCTGCCACTCCATCTCTCCCTCCTGTGGGCATCCAGGTGTGTCGGCTTACATTTTCCAAGCTAATTAAGTAACAAGATTAAAGTGTTACAAAGGTGAAAAAAGTTAATTAACACATATTGTTTAAGATTATCCCTGCCTGGCCCTAAGCCTGGGACGCTTCCTGCTTGGGGTTTAAGTTACTGCCAAAAGTTAGCAAATATATACTCCAGCTTCTAAAAAATAAAGCAGATTCAGATTCACTCACAGACGGGTGTGCAGTGTCTTCTGTCTCTCACTCACCGACTCCCTGACCACCTTTGGGACCCCTGAGCCCTGCCGCAACTGGACTCTGGCAGAAGTTCTTTATGTAATGTAAATACAAGCCCCTTATCAAATATGATTTGTAAATATTCCATTCTGTGGATCATCTCTTTGTTTTCTTGATGATGTCCTTTGAAGTACAAAAGTTTTTTTTTTTAAGTTTTTTGTTGTTGTTTTCATTGTTTTTGAGACAGGGTCTCGCTGTGTATCCCAGGCTGGCCTCGAACTTGCAATAGTCCTCTTATCTCAGCCTCCCAAGTGCTGGGGTTACAGGTGTGCTTCACCATGCCTGGCAAAGGTTTTTAATTTTGGTAAAGTCAAATGTATTTTTTTTCATGATTTATGGTTTTGGCATCATATTAAGAATTTACTGCCAAATGCAAAATTACAAAGATTTACCTGTTTTCTCCTTAAATTTTTAGTTTTACCTCTCACATTTCAGTCTTCCATCCATTTCCAATTAATTTTTATATATGGTGTGAGGTAAGAGTACACAGTCTTTTGTACATGCGTACCTGGTTGTAACAACACCTGTTTTTGGAAACTTGTTTCCTATTGATATTCAAACTAGAAAACGTCTGAGTGACATCAGTAAAACTGATATACCTGTGATGCTGCATAATGAATGCTGTCAAGCAGGACCTGAGACAAACACCCTTGTTGAAATCATTTGCCTTATCCAACACAGCCTGTTTGGAACCTGTGATTTAGAAAGAAAAAATAAAAGCACAACTCTAGAGGCTGAATTTCCTAAATGCAATTCCAGCATTTGCCCATGACAGAGTTTTTGTTTTCTGCCCTCTTTTGAAATCCAGAGACACCATCAGTTTGCAAAGCTTGCTTTTTGGGGCTAATGTCACTAAACCCATTTGCTGTCCCATTTTGTTCCTGTTATTTCTTCACTTGCAGGGGAAGAAAATTCTGTTCTAATTTTTTTGTGCATTTCATGGAGCTTGATAACAGCTTTGTCTGCAAGGTTACTGACTCAGTCTTTGTTTCTTCAGGTGCACTAACCCTTTCCCCTTGGCATGCTGAACGTTCATCCCATAAGTCTTCTGATGTGAGTCTCACTATGTTGTTCATTTCCCTTCATCCTAGAGTGCTTTCTGATCTCTCTCTCAATTTCTTCTTCAATCTGTTGGTCATTCAGGAGTGTTACTAATCTCCATTTGCCATGGTGGTCAGGGCACATATGTTGTTGTATTTCTGTCTTTAGAAGGTGAGGCTGTTTCAAGGCCCACCATACTGTCTTGGAGCATGTTCCCACATGCACTCCTGTCATAGAGCACAGCGTCCTGCAGGTCACTGGGAGGCCGGCTGAGCCAGTGTTAGGGTTAGTGTGGTCACGGGTTCCTTGCTGTTTGTGTCGTGAACTGCATGATGGACGCAAGTGCAAGGTAGATCATCTCTGAAGATCTTTTAACAGGTGACAGATTTCTATGGGTTACTTTGTAAACACTTCCTCTTAGCTTAACAATTTTCAGGTGCTCTGAAAGAATTTTACTTCTGTTACTATGATTGATTTACTTTTTTTCCCTTTTTTATTTGATTGATTTACTTTTATATCAAGTAATATGTACCACTGTGGGGCTTCTGTCACGTTTACTCCCTGGGTAATGCCTTGTTTTCTGTGGAGAGAAGTAGAGTAGCTAGGGGAGCTGAGGCTTCTGGCCCCCTTTATAGCCTGTAGCAATGAAAGGAGTATAAGCAAATGTTCACAATTTTGTGTTAAATCAGGGTAAAAATTGTGAACAGATGACTTGAATTATACAGGTGGTCACTTCAGTGCTCTGCTTTACTTAAGGTAAACTGGCCCAGGATTTATAGTCCTACAACATAAACAATTAAAAATTGCTTCTGCTAAAGTGAAAAAATGAGGCAGAGGCAGAAGGTTGTGAATTTGAAGCTAGTCTGGGCAGCTGAGTGAGACATCTGTCTCAGAATAAAATGTTTACAAAGGGCTGGATGTAGCACAGTGGTAGGGCGCGTGAGGTCCTGGGTTCAATCCCCAGACCCTCCAAAACTTACTAGTAGTAACAGTGCCCGGGGATGCCTCATGCTGTCCTGTGACTGTAGGTGGAGCTTTGCGGCTCAGGGCACCATCTCACCGTCAGTGGCCTCCGCAGCTGTGTCCCTCTCCTGAGGGTGAGGACTGCTGTGCAGGACAGGAGCCGAGGGCTGCACTGGCAGTTCCTGACCTTCACGAGGGAGGGTCCCTGGACACAGGCTTTAGCACAGTTCTGGGAAAAGCTTGCTCACTCACTGGCTCTCACTCTTGGGAAAGGCAGTGCTGAGGCAGAGGGAACAGAGCTCCGATGCCTCCCAGTTGACCTTGCTTGATGTGCCTGACCCAGGGCTTACCTGGATCAAAGGACAGCGTTTCCCCCAGTCACCCGCTGACCTTGGGCCAGAGCCTCTCACAGGTCAGAGCCAGACTCAGCGCTGAGAGGCGCTCTGGACTCCTACTTGCCTAAGGGAAGGAGACCTTTCCAGACGTGAAAAGGTGATCTTTTCAAGGTCAAGGACAAAACCATGGAGGTGGGAGAAGAGCATTTTAGCGTTGCCTCACCAGTCTGAAAATGGGGTGTTTTTAATTTACACGACCCAAAAGTCGTGGATTTCTTAAAGTTTCAACGCGAGTTCTCCATTCTACAGCAATTGTCTAGTGTCAAACTTTCAGTATCAAAGGTTTTTATGTCGTATTTTCTATCTCCCATTGGAATAGAGAAGCTGGCTGGGTGGGGCAACACGCACCTGCCGTGCCAGGGAGACTTGGGAGACTGAGGCGGGAGAGTCACTAGGGCCCATAGGTTCCAGACTGACCTGGGTAACACCTGTGTCTCCATCTCCAACCAACCAACCAGAATAAACAAAAAAGTTAAAACTGATTTTTGAAATCTGGTGATAATTAGGCAACATGGCTAAAAAAAATAGCATCTAAAAAGTTATTGGAAATGTATTTGAATTACCTCTGGCCACTAATGGTAATTTGGGGAAAGTCAGTTAACCTTTTCATAATCCATGTCTCTGTGTGTAAAATACTGGCTTGGCCTAAAACTGGGATCTAGGAACTCTTTTTCCAAATTGAATCTTCTCAATGGAAGTGAAATCATTCTGCATTCATTCAGAAGCAGAATACCACATTGTTTAAAAGAAAGTGTGGTTTAAAGCAGGGACCATGGTGTGAAGGGGAAACACTTGGCTTACTGTTGTTCCCCAGAGCCCTTCATGACTCATCAGAAATGCCGCCTCTATCACTTACCCCATTCTTCTGATCATCTGTTTTCATCCCATCAAGATATGCTGGGAAAATTTACAAATCAATGCTATAGAATAAACATGTTGAGAAAAACACTGGCTTACAATGTAGCTTAGTGAAAGGACATTAATGGATATTCTTGTATTTTTCAACAAACACGTACTTTTTCCATTAGAAAGAAAAAGTTAATTCTTTCCAAATTTAGACTAGCAGAAGCCAGTGTTGTTGTGTTCTTACCTGATCTATGTACTTCTAGCTCTGAGTGGAAGGTGACACACTAGTTTTTATGACTGATTTTTTATTTTGTGTATGCAGCAAGGACGGAACCCAGAATCTTGCCTGTGGCAGGCAAGTGCCCTATCACTGAGCTGCACACCAGCCCATTATGACTGATTTAAACGTTACCACCTCATGTCCACTCGAGTTTAAACTGCACTGGTATCCTTAATGGCATTTGGCTTTCAAGGAGTGATCCCTGGCAACCTTTTGATGGGGCTGGAAGCACCCAGGTCCCCTGACAGTGATGGCGTGGGTTAGAGCTGCCATGGAGAACCTGAATGCCAGACAATTCACAACACCACTGGTACCATGCAGGGTTTCAGGTAAAGTGTTCTAGAAGTCACCAGTGTGAACAAGCACAGGGGTATGTACGAATGTGAGCGCAACGCCTGCATTTTTTGTTCTGGCTGGAAGGTGAGGTGAGTATGGGAACCTTCCCGTCACTCTGCAAGTAGCAGACAAAGCTGAGCTGCCCAGAGGGAGACCAGGGTTCCATACCCATCTCTTTCACATTCAAGCCTCACCTGTTGTCCTGAATGGAATTTTCTAGTCTGTAAGGCAGGGATGAATATGCCTTATTTGAAATTACTAAAACAGTGCTATAAATGTACATGGTATTATAATTATGGTTACTGAAAATTTAGGTAATAACACTGAAAAAAATGCTGTTCTATTTTTTCCCTCTCTGCTGCCCTCTCCCAGGTGAATGTGCCTTCTAAGGGGCAGTTGTATGTTAGCAGCTGGGTTGAGTGGTATGATCCCTGAAGCCAGAGCAGCACAGCAGGAATAGGGCACAGAGCATGTATATTCTACAGAAATCTAAAGTAAATATAAGGAAAAATTCCAACATTCCATTTTTAAATAAACACAGCAAATCAATGAAAATGAAAATATTTTGAGAAACACATGCCATCATTTTTCACAGCTCTCAACACTTGAAAGATATTGAATTGTCAAACATTTTAATTACAAAGAGCAGTTTTTAAAAAATTGTAAAAATAAAATCAGTGGCAGCAGTTGTAACAAAAAGATACTGCATGATAAAGACATGTGAAACTGTGAACTGAAAGAAAACAGGAAGGCATCTGAACTTTCCATAGCATTACTTAACTCCTCTAGAAGCCTTGGTATGGTGAGCAGACAAGTTCAAGGTCTCATGATAGGATGAAGATGTGTTCACTTTCCTTTGATGTGAGGAAATTCTGGAGAAAATTGATATAAAGGGGACTTTTCTTGGCTCACGGTTTCATGGGCTTCAGTCTATGGCCTAGGACATCAGGACGGAGAAGCAGCCCTGTTCACCTCAGGGCCACTGGAAGAGGAGGTAGGAAGGGGACCCAGCATCCCCTCCATGGGTATGTGCCTGTGACCTGCTTCCTTCTCCAGCCTCAGCACCCAGCAACAGCACCTTCGGGACCATCTCTGCAGCACAGAATCTTGGAGGACACTTAAGATCTGAACTACCAAGGTCCTCGTTTCAGTTTCACAGAGTACTAAAGAAAACTAAGTTAGAATTACACCATCCTTGCCCAGAAAGTCCCAAGGGAAAAGATTTACTATCCCACATCACAGCCATGAATTTGCACTTCACCAAACAAACACCTTTCATGGCACATAATCTTCCTGTGACTGGGCCAATCAAGGTTTCCCTCTCAAAATGTGCTGATTTTTTTAACTATCACCTGGGAAAGGAAAAAATCCTAGTGCTAATTGTTTTTAAGATAAAGTTCGCAATTGTCTCCTTTTCTAACCTTCTACTTCCTTTGTCCTCCCCATATGGCCATCGTGCCCTGGGTATTGCTTTATCTGCCGGCCTGCGCCAGCAGTGAGTGGCTTTGGCAGCTCCCGACCGCCTTTCCCAGGCCTGAAACACCAAGGTTTTCCCAGAAGCTGTCCACCCGCACCCGGGCAGCACCACGCGGCGCCAGCAGAGGGCGCAGTGACATGCGAAAGTGAGCCACGCAACAACTGTTACTGCATTGTTCAAAAGGTTTTAAACGCTTCCCCATTTCCGAAATGCACGCGCAATTTAAACTTCTAAAATAGAATTTGAGAATGTCTGTTTATGACTTCAATCAGAGATCACGGCGCGTCCAAGGTTGGCGCACATAAACATTTACCCATGAGGCCAAAAACCTAACCGCGTCTCTGCCGCGAACACCCCGCGCGGAGCTCGCTCCCTCTCCACTCTTCGTCCTCCTGCGAGGCCTCGGTCCTTTGGGTCCTTTTGCACCTGCGGACCGCAGCCTTGGGTCCCGCTCCATAGTCGGTGGTTAGCTGGCTCGCGCTGCGACTGAGCTCCGGGCTCCAGGTGGACGGCTCAGTGCCCTCAGCTGGGTCAGAGTTGAGGGTGCAAACCACACTAGAACCCAGTTGGTCGAGAAAAGACCCGGCAGTGGCTGAGGCAGGACTGCGTGTTCTAGACCAGCTTGGACAATTTAACGAAACCCTGTCTCAAAAAGCAGAAAAGGCTGGGGATGTAGCTCAGTGCCTGCCAGACCTCGGCTTCAATACAAAGCAAAGATAGAAAGAAAGATAGAAGAAAGAGAAAGAAAGAAAACAGCAAGCAAGCACTAAAATCGGAGGAACAGGCGGGCGCAGGCGGCCTCCGCAAGGCCTCAGGTGGGACGCGGGACAGCTGACCCGCATTTCCCTGTAATCCCTGCCGGGTCGGGCAAGACCCTAACCAGCTTTCTGCAAGGAGGTCACGCGCGGAGCCCAGGCCTGCGCAGAGCGCTGCCCTAGGACGCCGAACAGCTGCCCAGGCAAGACCGCCTTCCCGCCCCGCCCGGCCCCGCCCGGCGCCTCGCCCCCGTTCCAGACCACGCCCCCACACTCCAGGCACCGCCCCCAGGCTTGACGCCAGCCGCGCGCACCGGCAGGCGGGTGGGCGGGGCGCGGATTCCGTGCGTCACCGGCCGCGAGCGGTCCAGGCGCGGCCCTGCCGGTCTCGGCGCGTCCCCGCCCTCTCTGCCGCCGCCCGGCTGCGCGCGCTCGCGGGACAGGGACGGGGACCGGGACCGGGACGGCGACGGCCGGGCTGGCGGGACGATGCGGCGGCGCTGAGGCGATGGCGCAGGCGGCGGGCGGGCGCGACGCGCTGAGCCTAGAGGAGATCCTGCGGCTGTACGGCCAGCCCATCAACGAGGAGCAGGCGTGGGCCGTGTGCTTCCAGGGCTGCGCCGCGCTCCGCAACGCCCGCCCGCCGCGCCGCCTGCGCTCGGCCGCCCAGCTGCGCGTCTGCAGCGACGGCGGGGTCGTCGTGGGAGCCGCGGAGCGCGCGGAGGAGGAGGAGCCGCCGGCCGCGGGTGAGCGCCGCACCCCGTCCTCCCTCGCCCCGCACCCGACCCGATCCCACCCCACCCCCACCGCTGGGTCCCGCACCCAGTCCCCCCCGACCCACCCCCCTCACCCCCACCCGCACCCGATCCGGGACTCACCCATGCCCACCTCCTCCTCATCCTGATTCCCATCCCTGCCCCTAGCCGTGGCCGGCTCCTCCTTGCCCCCACCCGGCCACCTTACCTACTGTCTTCACCCTGCGACCTCATCCCCACCCACAGGGGACCCCGGGAGAGAAGGACCTGGACAGGAGGCCACGTGATGCCCACCCAGGTCAGCCCCTGAGGTGGCAGCGGGCTGATGGCCTGGCCTGGCTGTTGGCCTGGCCTGGCTGTTGGCCTCTGCAATTCGCTGCCCTGCCCAGGCCTCAGCGTGCAGATGCTGGCCCGCAGCCGCTCACCTTTGGGTGCAGAAGCTGTGTGTGCTACCTGGGGGCTGTGGACCCGAGAGCTGTGGATCTGTATGTGTTCACCCGTGGGCTCTGGAGCTGTGTGCGTGTTCACCTGTGTGTGTGTGTGTGTTCACCTGTGCCCGTGTTCATCCCCGGGCCGTGTCGGTGGCACCCTGGGGTGCTGTAGCCCCTCACAAAGGGCTTGTCCTGCGCCCTCTGCACCTGTGTCAGGAGGGCTGTACCTTTCCCAGCCAGTTGCCAGCTCTGAGGGCGCTGGCTTTGACAGTGTTGGTTTGGCTTGGGAATATGGAGAAAGTTGCTGAGCCCAGAGGAAAAATGGAAAAATAGCCTAATGATTTTGGTGGTGTGGAAGTTAGAAAGTAGGTATTTCCAACACGAGTTGGTTGTGATGAAAAATGGACTTGTAAAAAGTTGACAGAATGTTGAGATAAATGAAAATGGTTTCAGTTATGTCATCTCATGTCGTTCTCCAAGATGGTTTCCTACACCATCACTGTAGTTAGGGTGCTCATAGCGCTTTACTAGTGATAAAGGTCGGTAATACGCTTTGCCTACCATTTTTTACCTAATTCAGTCTTCTGAGAGGCAAGTCTGTTGAAAACATAGAAAAACAATCCACCCTCACACTTAAAAAGTTGATGGAAATGTCAAAATGCTAAGTTGAAAGATGTAATTCAGTAAAGTGACATGAAAATCCTTTTCTAAATTGATGAAAACATTCAAGATCATAGTTATCAGTTTTTTCTGCCAGAAAAACATAGAAAACCTAAAAATTGTCTATAGTTATGGTGTACCATGTAGTGTTTCAATACAGGAATAGATTGTTTTAAAGAAAACCAGCCTTTTAATATTCTTCTGAATGTTTTCCCAGTACTAGGGATTGAACCCAGGACCTTTGGATGTGCTACATCTCCCACACTTTGAATCTTTTTGCTTTGGGAGAGGGTCTCATCAACTTGCCAGCTTGCCTATGCTCCCACTTCTGCTTCCCTGTGTGCTGGACTTACAGGTGTCACCACATCCACCTAAAATTATATTTATTTCCAGTCATTTTAAAAATTATGTATTTCTTTTAAAAAATTATTTGATGTATTTCTTACTTTTAGAGTTGGACTTGTTAATGATAGAAAATACTTGCCATTATTATATTCCTTATTCACAGTGCATTAAGAGGGTGTGAAAAGGTGCATTTTTAAAATACAGTGACACTGTGCCTCACTGTGTTTATGTGCGACCTGCTTTTGGAAGCCATATTGACAGTGGTGATGTGGGGAGAGAACCCTGGGTGACCAACTGTCCTGTGGGCGCAAGGCGAGCAGTGTGGACTGGAGTTCAGACTGAGGTTCAGTGGGGGCATGTCCTGCTGTGGTGGTCTGAGCTGATGTTGGGCAGTGTGAGTGTTTGTGTTGTTGGAAGTGCTGACATGACCAGTGTGAGGCCAGGGAGAGCACAGGGAGCGGTCAGTTTCCAGAAGCGGCGGTGGTATGGAACCGTCCCACGTGGCCTTGCAGCACTCATGGGGTGAGTGTGGACTCTTGGGGCATGGGTGCTGGGTTGACCACCAAGGCCTGGCTGAGGAACAGGCACTGTAGCATGTTGCCTTGTCTCTTTCCTCTTAGAAGCTGAGAGGAGCTGTGTGGATGTGCGAGACATTTAACCTGGATCCTGGATGGAGTCAAGGGTTTGGTGTCGCTCACGCATGGGTGACTTCTGTTTCTAAGGAAAGGCCTCGTGGCTGAGCCTGTGTTTCCAGTGGCACTTCCTCCTCTTCCGTTGTGTTCAGTGGCTAGCAGTGGGGGGCTCGGTGTCCATACTTTCCCATTATGCATGGATGTGTTTCTGGGTGGAGGCATGAAGCAGGCTGGAGATTGGCTCAGAGTCTGCTGGTGACTGGAATCCAATCCAAGGCTTTTGCCCTTAGGCTGGTGGCCTTGTGGAAGGACACACTGGGTTTGATCCCTGGAAGAGGGCTGACCTTGGGCAAGGCTGCTCAGCTTCCTGCGTGCAGCCTGCTGAGGAATTGGAGGCTCAGGTTAGTGCCTTCTCAGGCGAGGACAAAAGTCTAGGTCAGGCTTCCCACCTCAATGCTGCTGACATTTTGGCTGAATGAGTCTTTGTTTTGGGGCTGTCCTGCCACTGGATGCCACACCCTGGGTGACAATAAAAAGTCCTGTTCTAGGGGTAGAGCCCAGGGAGCTGTGGTCTAGCAGAGGGCTTGGAGCCAGGGACTGAGGAGAGGGGTGTCCACCAGCACCCACAGGCCCCAGCCCCCAGTCATGTGCATTCACACTGGTTTGGGGCTGGACGTGGAGTAATTGATTTTGGTTGCTGTTCATGTTCGTGCATGTGTGTGTGCATGTGTGTGTGTGTACGTGCACGCGTTGCAGGGAGGTAGCAGGGTCTTGGTGTGCCTGGCGAGTGCTCACTGCTAAGCTGCCTTTCATTGCCCTCACTGGCGTGTGGAGCTCAGCATCACTTCTTGTAAGAAGTGCGTAGTGTATGTACCACCCCAGTGCAGCGCCCACCCTCCCCTCCTAGTCATGGCTCTGCAGAGCAGGTAAAGGCCATGCCAGTTGGAAACGCCATGAGGTGTGGTCTGCATGTATTTAACACACGAGTGTTTTTGTCCCCCATGCTTCGAATCCATAGGCAGCTGAACCCACAGATGGGAAACCTGGGATACTGAGCATCCATCTGGAGTAGTCCTGCCAGTGTGATGAAAGCAAGAGGGATACGCCCTGAGTGAGGGAGGGCGCAGGACCACATCAGTGTGAAGGCCTGGTGACTGGACCTAGCGTTTGGTGGTGTCCTGAGCTCTGCCAGTCTGGCCATGTTTGCTGTGTGATGCAAAACTGCAGGTGATGGATTCTGGTTGTTCCATGAGCAGCACATTTTGCGAAGTGTTTTGAGGAGGTTTCCGGCTCTCCCCAGGCTGTTTGTACAACTTTCTTTTCCCCAGTGTCTGTGCTGTGACTGTCGGAGTGCGACCTTTGTGTGCTAAGAGTCTACTTGGCACAGGCGATGGTGTCTCTGCGGCCACCCCCTGTCACGAGGACCCAAGAGAACCAAGGCCCGGTGTTTTCTCACCAGGACCCCTGAGGGGCGTTGCAGTATATTCTGGTGAAAGTAGCAACAGGTACAGTTTAGGAATATTCTAGATCCTCATGTGACTAGGACATTGATTGATTGATTGATTGATTGATTGATTAGTGGTACTGGGTATTGAATGTAGGGCCTTACATGTGCTAGGCAAGTGCTCTCCTACTAAGGTACACCCCATATCTTTCTCATTTTCTGATTTTGAGACTAGGTCTCACTAAGTTGGCCAGACTGGCCTTGAACTTGGGATGCTCCCAGAGCATTGGGATTACAGCCATCCACCACTGTTCCTTCTCTGTGATTCCTTCCACAGCCTTCACTGTTCCTTCTGTGGTCTTCACTGGGATTTTTAGAGGAATCAGTGATAGTGTAGTATTAGAGAGTAGAATCATTTCTCATCAGCCTCCAAGGCCTTGGATACTCATGATAACAGTCACTCATTTCACATTTTGGCACGTTTTGATGAACCTGTAGTGTTAGATGTATAGAGAACATTTAATACTTAGGGCCAGATCTTGACTTTCAGTAACTCTGGCATTGGGGACGGCTTCCTGGGGCCTGGCGAGGGGCTGCTGGGTGTGGAGCTTCAGGCTGGTTTGGGCCAGAGGGAGGTGAGGCTGGGCCAGACCTGCACAGGGTTTGAGCTGATTGGTGGGAGGACCCTAGGACACTTTTCTGTGATTCTGAGGAGAGATGTGTCCATGTAGAGAGAGCATCGTGCGAGACCCAGGAGAGACATGAGGTAGTGAGTATATGTGTAGAGAAACGTGACTCTTGCCCACACATGCAGCGTTTCTGAGCCCTTGATTCCTAGTGATGAAGTGGAAAGGTCACATGAGGCGGGGAGCTGAGGGGCTAGTGTGGGGTGAGGCAGGGCACCCTGCCTGGAAGAAGGCGAGGGGCCATTCTGTGTGGGGGCGTCTGTGTTCATCTGCATGGGGTCAGTTCTGGGCAGCAGACGTGCTGTGTCCCTACTGTGTGTGAGCAGCAAGGTCGGGTGTCCTTGTGATTCAATCGTGAATCGATGTTGTCGTGAAAGAAAATAGCAAGGCCTGGTGGCTGTCACTTGGGGTCCCAACTTCTTGGGAGCCAAGGGAGGAAACTTCCAGCTTGGGAAATTTTAGTGAGACCTCATCTCAAAACACAAAAAGCGCTGGGGTTTAGCTCAGTAGTAGAGAGCCCAGCATTCAGTTCTCAGCCTGGGAGGGAAGAAGACAGAAAGCAAGACACCTGCATGGTGACAGGGATGCCAGACAGCCAGTGGGTGTGACCTTGAGGCTCTGCACTTCCCCAGGCCCTGGGCATCCCTGGGAGGCCAGGCTGGTGCAGAGGCTCCTGTGCCTGTACAGTCCCTCTGCATGGGTCCCCTTGTGTCTGGGGAAGAGCCCAGAGGTGAGGTGGCTCTTCTCGGTGCACAGTGGACACATGGCTTGCGCGGGCATTGGGGTTATGGCAGGCTTGAGATGCGGGCAGGCAGGGCTGTCCCCCGAGAGCCCTGACTTTTCTGTGTTCATGCTGAGAAATGAGTCGCAGAGCCTGGCTTGCACTCGGGAACGGGCTGGGCTGCTGAACCAGCTCTTCTGTTGGGATGCTGGTCTCTTCTCCTCTACCATTTACTCAGCCTTTTCCTGATGTCGGTCTTTCGGTTATTGCTGCTCGCGTTGTTCTGTCATGGGTTTTGGAGCATTGGTCCCAGAGTGGCACGTGCTGCCTGCCGCTGGTGCCGTGTGGCTCATTTCCTGCTCGGGCCTCTGTACTGCTGCATCCCCGAGGCGTTGTGGTTCCTCGAGCTGGAGAGCAGTGCGGAGACTCCAAGATCTGGGCACGGTGTGCGTACTGCTGCCGCGTGACAAGGATTGAAACATGGAAGAGTTTGGATACTTTTTGCACCCAAGCTTTGTGCTTTCTGGAAGGTCCCTGGCTGAATTTGGCTTTTAGCATCTCCCAGATGTCTCTGAGTACCAGGAGCCACGTGGGGGAGAAGGGGCTGCGGAGAGTGGAAGGACAGAGGCCAGGGCTTGAAGCCAGAGCACAGCAGGCTGGTGACACAGCAGTAATCCCTTCTTGGTGTGCGTCGTGTGTGTTTGAGGACAATCAGCTACTTTCCTTCTGGTTTAAAAACAAAATCTAACTTCCTTTACATTTCTTACTCAGAGCTGTTTTCTTGGGCTTCTTGGGCTTTTTTCAGTCTCCTCCCATCTTAGTTACGTTTCTTGTTGCTGAGACCAAGTACTGGATGCCCAGCACACACAGTCTGTGGATGTTTCAGTCCGTATTGGCTGGCTCCAGGGCAGGTAGCACAGGGGAGAGCCGTCGTTTGTGCTGGCAGGAGACAGCCAGAGCTACGAGAGGGCAGGAGGGAGGAGGCCTCCTTCTGTTCCTTACATTGGGCGCAGGCCACCAGGATCAGAGTGATGCCCATCTAATCCATGAATGATCCAGCAGACACCCACCTTAATCCCAGCTCTGCACCCCAAATCAATAACACACTCTAGATTCAGCCCCCGCATCCCTGTGATTGCATGAGGCTTTGCTGGGACATCTGGACACAAACTGTAACACCTTCATACATAGATTTCTCTTTTTATCCAAGTTCATTGTACACACATTAAAGTATCCACTTTAACCACTGAATTTACTGGTGTTAATTACACTCATAATCATTGCTACTGTGTCTGGTTAGAAATATTCATCACCCTACACTGCCACTTCATTCCCTTTCTCCTGCCTTTTTAGTACAGATTCATCACATTTTGTTATCATCGAGTCTGGGTGTCTCAGTAGTTTTCACTGTGACTTCTTTGGTCCATGGGAGGTCCTGCCAGTTTTTGCTGTGTCTCTGGGCTGGACAGCACTGTGAGATGTACGCGTGGGCAAAGTTGTTGCTTCTTGGTAGATTGGTGCTTTGAGCAGCATAGCTATGGTTGTGTGAATAGTTAGCACCAGTTTTTCTTTAATGTTTCTATGTTTTACTCCTTTCTGTAATTGTACGTTCTTTTTTTCTGAATTCTCACATTTAGGAATGTTGTTTACAAGCAGGACATAGCTTGGATTCATTTTTTATCCAATACAGAGTCTTTAGCAGGAGGTGTGCCGGCAACTACCTTGCTGGGTCTGGAACCCGGTCCAGGGGGTTAGCAGGCGTTGTGCCGGCTGGGAAGAAGAAGCCCAGGAAGGGAGGCAGATGGATGGGGAAGGAGGAAGGGGTCCGGGGACACTCTAGGAGCTAAAGCTGAAGGTGGGAAAGGGCCCTTGACCACAGGTGGAGGTCTGAGATCTGGCAGAAAACAAACTGTTCTGGTGCCTCAGACCATGGTGACCCTTGAGTCCATTCCTGCCCACGTATCTGGATTCCCTGCCCTCGCATCTTTTGCTGTCTGTACCTAGAATGAAGTGTCATCTTGGAGTCCATTACACATTTCAGAATACAATTTTGTATAAAAAAAGAGAAAGGAAAATCATAATGACTCAGTATCTCTTTAGTTTTCATTCATTCAGCTGTTTCTACCTCAGCTGTGAATTTAAAGTAAAACCAGCCTGCAATTCTGCCAGAGTTTGCTCTTTGCTCTTTGTCTACTCTGAATTCTGTATCAACTGAATTAAAACAACTGATTTGAAAGGCAAAATAAATCTTTAATTGTAATCAGAATTCATTTGCATCGTAACTATGGATCTTGGGTTTTAAAAGCCTCCCGTCTCACTCTCTGCTTCCAGTCTTCTTCTTTTTCTCTCCTGCACTGCAGCATCCCTCTGTTTTCCTTTCCCAGTGGTATCTCACAAGGTGCATTGTTGACGCACAGAAACCTTACACAAATCGCGACTGCACTGCTGTGCAGCTGGAGGCCTCCACACTGCAGTTCCCTGTATCTCTCCTGCTTATGCGATTGCTGACACGGATCTCAGTTCTCAGCCTGAAAACGCTGCAGCATGGTGTCTCACACAATTCAGTGTGTTGTGTCCACACACAGTTGTTCCGATCTGTTTAGGGGACCTGCGAGGTCAGGACTCTTCACAGAACAGATGGCGGTCTTCCTCAGTGTCGGGTTGGTCCAGACCCATGCTGCAGTCGGGGAGCTCGGCCTCACGTCCAGCACAGTGACTGTGCATGCTGCGTGGCATGCACAGCCTCCTGTGTGCCTCCTTTACCCAGGCCATTTGGAGCCCCAGACAGCACAAGTGCACCTCAGTGTTTAGGGAATGAGGAGAACCGCGTGTGCCCATGTGGGTGGGTTCGGGGCTCTGCCGTGGCCAGCTGAGGCTCAGGCCTGGGCCTGAGTATGGGGGCTGGCTGTGCCATGTTTCCCTGGCCTGCTGTGTCTTGCTGCGGCAGGACACCCTTAGCACCTTCAGTGCAGATGTGCTCAGTTGTTATCGATCTGAAAATGTCTATTTTGTCCTCATTTTAAAACAGACTTTAAGCCAAGTATAGTGACCCATGTCTGTAATCTCAGCACTTGGGAGGCTGAGGCAGGAGGATCATCGTGAGTTCAAGGCCAGCCTGGGCTACAAAGTGAGTTTAAGGCCAGCCTGAGCTGCACAGCAAAACCCTGTCTCAAAATAACAGAAAAGAAAAAGAAAAAAAAAAAAACAGACTTTAATGGAGATGTGAGGCACAGTGAAGCACCTGCATGATCACTGGTGCCCAGCTGCAGGAACTGTGACACCATGAGGGCTGCCTGCTCTTGGGCTTTCAGGAGGCTCCACACAGTGGTGCTGCATCTGACCCCTCCCGAGCCTGTGTTTGCAGCTGGCTCCAGCTGCCACCGCTGTGTGGGTGCAGGCCCACCCCTCCGTGGCCGTCTGGCTCAGACCCCCAGTTTGGGCCTCATCAGCTCCGCTGCCTTGGACGCTGCTGAGCAAGGTTCTCAGTGAACAGAGGCAGCGCTTGCGTTGAGCGTGTTCCTGCCTGCTGATTCGTGCTGTGCACTGTTAAGTAGAGCTCTGTTTTTGCTCAGTTTTCCAAAGTGATTGTGTTTCACAGACTTTTAAGATAAAATCCAGGCATCAGTACAGTTTTAGATGACTGTAGCCAGTGTATGTTTCTTTGTGCTGAGCTGGGAGTGGAACCTAGGGCCTGGCGCATGCGAGGCATGCTCTGCCCTGAGCTACACCCCAGCCCCGTACTGTTTCAAAATAGCCTAAAGAGGGCTGGGGATTTAGCTCAGCGGCATAAGCGCTTGCCTTGCAAGCACTCAGTTGTGAGTTTGATCTCTGTTACCAAAAAAAAAAAAAGCCCAAAGAGAAGGTTTTGAAAGTTCTTACAACAAAGAAGTAAAGAACGTTCGAGGTCATGGATATGCTCATCTCCCTGATTTGGTCCATCCACAGTTATGTGTGTATTGCAATTTCACTTTATATCCCATAAATATGTACATTATTATTTGTCTGTTTACACTAAAGCTAAAAAATTTGACCAGTGTAAGACGTATGCAGGCATTATATTCCTAATAAACAATAGGACAGCAGGCCCAGTTTCAGGTTCTGAAAGCTGTGACTTGTCAGTCTTTGTTTACTACTCATGCTAATACATTTCTTAAAAACTAGGGCTGTTGGCTTCCTTCCTGTACTGCCATTTTCTCCCCCACCCAGGCGTGAGAGGCCACATTTCTGTCCAATATCCGTCCTTAGCCTCTTGTCTCCTTTCCACTCATTCCTTTTCTCAGCCTCTCTCTTTTTCCTTTCTTTCCTTCCTTTCTTTTTTCCTCTCAGTCCTGGGATTGAGCCCAGGGCCTTTGTGCTGAGTGATGTCCCCAGTCCTTTAAGTATTTTTTGAGATGGGGTCTCACTGAGTCCCTGAGTTGCCTCGGCTGGACTCCAGCCTGTGATTCTCCTGCCTTAGCCTCCAGAGAGCTGGCATGACTGTCATGCCACCACAGCCAGCCAACACAGCTTGTATTTACGAGAGAATCAGAGAGGGTAAGGTGGCTGTTCCTAACCCACTGGAACCCTGGTTCCAGTCACAGCCGTACTTTCCTGGGGTTTTAGTGAAAATACCAGTTAGAGGCCTTCTGCCACGTGAGTGCACTTGTGTCTCACTTGTGTCTGCCGATCGAGGGGGAGAAACGCCTGCGTGAGCTGCCGTGCTGTGCAGAGTGAGGCACAGAGGGGAGCAGGCCTCCAGAGCCCAGTGTGGCGCTTGGTGGCCTGGGGCAGGGTCTGGGAGTGTGCGTGAGACAAGAGGCTGCCTGCCCCCTGCTCACTGCTGGCTTCGCAGAGCTGCAGCCCCTACCAGGCTGAATGTGCACTCCCACTCGCACGTGTACTCACACCCCTGCTGGAGGCCTCTGGGCAGTGAGGGAGGCGCAGATGCTGGCAGAGGGATAAGTGAGTGAGGACCAGGGAGCCCTGTTACCCGCGGGTCTCCAGCCCAAGCTGCCAAGCCAGCTCAGGCATCCAGAGGTAAGGGAGCCAGGCCCTAAGCCGGGAAGCAGGACAGCTTGGGAGGTGGCTGCAGTGCGTGAGTCATGCTGGCGGGGGACTTCTGTGCGCGTCACCCAAGGCCTGCTGACCCCGGCCCTCCTTGCCATGTGTCAGCTGTCTGGGGGTATACCGGGACCTCGAGGGACTGAGCATTGTCACAGACATGGTCGCCGCTCTGCCTGACACTGGGTGCTGAGTGGAGCTTTTCCTTAGGTGGGGTGGGGGTGGGGGTGTCTGTCTGTCCAGGCCTGCAGCCGGTGAGGACCCTGCAGGCACAGACGCTGTTCCTGACCAAGGTTGCACTTGTGAGAAGATGAGATTTGGGGGCTGCTTCAATGTAGGCTGATGAAGACAGTTCTGCACCATGCAAAATACACGTTGGAAGCCCACACAGTGGCCCTGCGGGCTGAAGGAGCCTGCAGTGTGGGATTTGTGGTCCTTACCACTCTGTAAGGCTTTGGTGGGGGGGGCAGCATGCTACAGAGTTTTTTGTGGAAAGTCAGAAAGTTGGTAGTGTTTGGCCACCATTTATAGTTCCAGGAGTCCCATTTGTGTATTTTTTGACTTTATTTTGGGTACTAGGGATTGAACGCATGACCTTTGGTTTGTTAGGCAGGTGCTTATGCTACTGAGCTATATCCCTGGCTATTTCTTGACTTTAATTTTTCCTTCTTTACTACTTCTCTTGACTCTTTATTTTTATTTTGAGGCAGGATTGCACTACATCATTTAGGTGCCTGGTCTGGGCTAAAACTTGTGCTCTTTCTGCCTCAGCCTCCCAGGGTGCTGGGATTTCAGACAGGTGCCACCATGCTGGGCTGAAATGTCCCAGGTTCTTTAATGATAGTGGTCCCCAAATTCTGATGTTCTTTAGTTTGTTGATCATTTCATTCTCTTTGTGTTTTGAAAATTTAAGAGGGCCGGGAAAATAGTAAGGCACCTGTGCAAGGCCCTGCGTTCAACCCCTTGCACATACACCGAATTAAGTCTTTCTTCTAAGGATAGTAAAAGTGTGTTTTATGAAGTTAGTTACAGAGTGATCTTTCACAAATGCACTGAGTAAAGGGCCTGCCACCGTGGCTCTGTTATGTGTGCCGTTTGTCTGTGGTGCTGGGTGGTGGGTCTCGCCCCTGTGCTGCACTCCCAGGTGTCTGCAGCGGGGTCTCTGTCTAACTGGAGGAGGACAGGGGCTGGCGAGGCAGTGATGGTGGATGCAGGGCCATGGTGTTCCTGGAGGCGAGGACCTGGCCACCAGCTGCTGCAGGCTACCAGGAGGGCTCCAATGGGTCCTCCCCCAAGGAGGACCCATTGGAGGTGGGCCTGTGGTCCTCCTGTTCCTGCTGCAGGGCTGTGAGCTCCGTGTGTTTTTGAGTTTCATGAAACTGAAGCCACACTGGAATGACTAAGGGAAGATGTGACCCAAATCCACATGCCTTACAAAAAGGGCCACTGATAAGAGCCTTATCTGCCAGGCCGGAAGGCACTGCGTCCTGTGACTGGTGTGGCTAACAGGTCACCTGTCCTCGGAGTCACTGCCAGCCACCGCATGTGGCCCCAGGGAGCAGACCTGCTAGGCTGTGTGCCACTTGTCACACATACACAGTTACAAGGTGACACTTTACAGACACACAGCCCGTACAGACACACATAAGAGTGCTTGAGAGGTGTGGCAAGGCTTTCTGAAACCCAAGCGAGTATCTTCATAGAAATGGGTGACATTTAATGACATTTGTCTGGTGAGGTCATGCGAAAGTTGTCATGAGAAGGACACATCTGAGAGCCTGACAGTCTGTGCCGTGCCTCAGAGCAGGCTGGAAAGGCCGGGGGCTCCAGAAGTTGCACCTAAATTCGGGGAAAGGGGCGGAACTGGGACGCCAGTCAGGATGAGTGGCCTGGGCCAGGGCCCCGGGATGGGCTTTGGTCAGGGCCTGAGCTTGTCCCAGGAAGGAGGCCGCAGGGAGGGTGGGAGGTGCAGTCCTGAGTCCCTGTGTCCTGTGTCCCATGGTGTGAGGCGGCCTGCAGATGGGGTTGGCTGGTGAGGAGCAGGGGACGTGAGTTCTGTGCAGGTGGTGGGCGGGTGCCTTTCTGGAGTCAGGTGCTGGATGTCAGACGTCTTTGGGGCCAAAGTCAGTTCCCTTAGGAGTCACACTGCGCAGGTAGAATGTGTGCAGCTCATAGCAAACGTGACAACGCATTGCACACGCTGGGTACTTGGGGTTCCCGTGGACCTTTCTCCTGGTGGAAAGGTTTCCCTTCACCTCATCCTCCAGCTGTGAGCTGCAGCAGGACGCGTGGTACAGTGTGCTCTCGGGTCCCAGTTCTCCGGCCTTGCCGTAGCTCACTATGGGCCCTACTGCTTCCTGTCCCTCTTTCCTGAGCAAGGAGAACTGACAGCTGGGTTGGGTCAGCAGCCTGGGTGACTGTCACAGTTCTTTGGCCTTCAGGGACTCTTTTTCTTCTGGATTTGAGACAGCACTGCACAAATGAGGTCTTTGCCCCAGGGGTCTCAGGCCAGGACTTCGCACCAGCGTGCAGCATGTTTGGGTCCCTATACACCAAGTGTTAGGTACTGAGCGGTTTCACTGATACTGTAGTTCTTAGAATTCAGTAGGCACTGTGGCTTAGCTAAGAATGGCAGGTAGTTTTAGAAAGACCTAGAGAAGATTGGATGGATGCCTGTTGCCCATTTGTTTTCTTTGCTTGCAGTACTAGAGACCAAGCCTAGGGCCTTCATGGAGCTACATTTCACCTCTCTGTCTCGAGAGGGGTGTTGCTGCGTTGCCCAGGTTAGGCTCAAGCTCAGGACCCTCTTGCCTCAGCCTCCCCGAGTTTGAAGATGACGAGCCTGCAGCATCGCGCCCAGCTTGCCTTCTGCCTTTTAAAATACACTCTGGCAGTGCTGCTCAGAAGAGCTCCTTTGCTGCTGGCAGTTCCACTCTGCCGGGATCTTTGTAAAAATCATCAGAGGTCTAAGGAAGTCTCTGGCTGGAGTGGTTCACAGAGCTGCCCATGAGAGCAGTATGAGGTCTGGTGTGCAGGATCTGTGCTTGGCCCTGGGCTGCTGGGAAGGTGGCAGGGGCAGCCAGGGTGGGAGGTGAGGCCCTGAGCCCCCCTGCAGTCTGTGGACAGTCTGGCAGCTCTGTGACCCTGGCACAGCTGCAGGGCTCCCGGACATGCAGAGGAGTGGGGCTTTGTGTGTCGCCGGTCTGGGTGAGGCCCAGCGCCCTGTGCACTGACTGCCCCTGGGTGTGGAAGATCCCACACCTCCCAGGAGAGCAGTGCACGGTGTCGGTGGAAAGGGCACCCACACTTGCCAGGTGTTTCCTGTTTGTAGGATGTCACCTCGGTGCTCACCGCAACCCACCAAAGGTGCAGCCCTTACCCCACCTCACACTTAGGCAGCTACTCAGGGCCGCAGGCCCGCACCCTTCCTGGGTCTGGCAGTTCAGACACACTGACGGCCCATGGGGAGGTGATGGGTCGTGCTCTGTGGCTGCTCTAGGGTCCTGTGGTAGTGTGGGAGCAGGTCAGACGCTGAGCAGTGTGTGGCCGTGCCAGAGGCCACCCTGCTCGCCCTTTCCGGTCCTTATCCCCAGTGCCCCCTGCGCACTGCCCTGCTTCCATTGTCCCTGCCCTGCCCCTTCTGTTGCTACCTTCCTCTTGTGGGGACCCAGAGGTCGGGGGAGCTAAGGACGGTGGTGCCCTCGAGCACTCATGGTGACAGCTGTCCTGTCAGCTGCAGGAAGGCATCCCCCCTGCCCAGTGAACCTTAGAGCAATCAAATCCTTCAAAATGAGTTAAGAAGATACAAAGGTTTGTGCTTGTTGCAGTGCCGAGGGTTGAACCCAGGGCCTTGTGTGTGCTTGGCAAGACATTACCACTGAGCTACATCACAGTAGCTTTTATTTTTTATTTTGAGACAGAGTATTGCTAAATTGCCTAGCTGGCCTGGCACTTGCTATCTCCTGCCTCAGCCTCCTAAGTAGTGTGGGCCTTGATTCTTCAGCACAGTAAACTGCTCAGTCCTTCTGGGAAACCCTGCCTGGAGCTTCTGGCTGCCTATGCAAGTCATCTCTTCCTAGTGTGAGTTCTTTGGGGTTTTTGTTTGTTTTTCTATTTTCTTGAGACAGGTTCTCACTAAGAATCAGCCAGGTTGAGGCTAGCCTTGAACTCATGTGGATTCCCCTGCCTCAGTGTCCCAAATGCTGGCCTTACAAGTATGCGTCACACCAGGCTTATAGATACTCTGAGAATTTTGAAATGTTTTGAAAACTTAATGTTTAAATACCATTTCAGATATTTTATTTTGTACCCTGCCTGGTTCAGTGTCCTTTTGTGTGGTTGTCAGCAAAGGCTTGGAGGCTCAATGGGGCCTGCATGGGTGGTCTCCGAGTTTCTAGGCCCAGGGCTCTGGGCTGGTTCTGTGGAGCAGCGCCAGCCCTTCTGTGATCCCCTCCCCTGTGCTGTTGGAGGCTGGTCACTGTGCCAGCCCTGCTACTCTGTGAGTCACTGCTTGCCAGACAACTGGGCGAGCAGGGTCCTTGGAGTCCGAGCTCTGAGGTCACAGGGTGGGGATTCCTGGGCCCAAGGGCAGTATTGGGCGGTGAGGGCACAGGATGGCGTGGGCACTCAGGCGCGGCGCTCGCTGGTCCTCTGCGATGGCGACAGGACTCCTGCAGGGTGGTGTTTCCGGTTTGGCAAGCGTGGCCCTGCAGGACCCTGCTTCACAGGTTGCAGCCGCCTTGGTTGCACACTCGTCTTCATTCCTGAGCACCTGAGTAGCTGCTGTGTCCTGGCCCCGTCCTCTCCCTGGCTGGGCATGGTCAGGGCCCTGCTCTGCACAGTGTTGGTGTGGCCTGTCCTGGGCCAGCAGAACCAGAAAGCAGGCAGCCTTGGAGGCCGGGGAGCCCCAGGCCCATCTATTCCCCTGCTCTGAGCTGCCCAGCGCAGCGTGCTGTGGGGCTCCCCACACCCCCTCAGGTCCCCTTCAGGGTCCATTGCCCCAGGCAGCAGGGGGATGCCCAGGAGGTGGCCAGGGCATGAGTGTCAGAGCCTTCACGTGAATGTGTATGTGCTGTGTCATGTAGGTGACTCAGTCTGCTTGGCACACCCTACTCTAACAGTCTTTGCATTAAGCTCACCCTGTATTTATGGTCACGTGGTCATTACTATTTATTGCCTGTGTGACTTTTTTTTTTTTTTTTTTCTTTTCGTGAGACAGGGTCTCGCCATGTAGTTCAGGCTAGCATTGAACTCTCCATGGAGCCTAGCCTGGCCTCAAACTCATAGACTCCTCCTGCCTCTGCCTCCCAAGTGCAAGGATTTCAAGCATGTGCCACCATACCCAGTTTATGTGACCTTTTTAACTCTCTGTTGTAATCCCAAATATTGAATATGGTAATCCAAGAATTATAATCCCTTTTCCAGTCTTCCTCACAATCCAGAACGTTATACTTGTAATTGCATTGAGCTGGCTGGCCAAGCAGGGAGAAAAGCACTTTTGTAAAATGCAGGGTTAACAATATACACAAGGATCAGTTTGTATAATTCAATTACAGTAGCAATTGAATTGTTTTAGGAGGCTGTTGCTTCAGTTTCTGATATGTACACTTTTGTGCCCTGGGGAGTCATAGCCTCTTTACCTTGAGGCTCGTACCCAGCTGACTTTCCTGGAGCTGATAGCTCTAACATCCCGCTGTGCCCATATCTTCTATAGAGAACATTAGGGGAGGAAACAGGAGACTGTCTGATGGCTTTAGAGAGTACATATTAGTACCTCTGCTAGTCTTATTTGCAATGCTTAGAGCAATTGAAGAGAGTAGGAAATACCATAGTCAGCTCTGTACACATCAGTGCAAGGAAATAAGCACTGATGTAATCAAAGTGGCAGCAGTCATTCTGCATTCTAGGGGAGCCACTCAGATTGTCTCCCACAATTCTCAGCACCCAGAACTTGGTTTCAGCCAGTATTGTGTGTGGGGACCATTATTAGGTGATGAGAAATTGTGGGTTTCAGTTTTGTTTTCTTTCTAGGAAGGGGGTGACACACAAGGAGCATCCCCTGTGCTTGTCTGTGCTAGTGTCGTGCAGACTGAGACGCATGAATCCGCTGGGCATTGAAGGAAAAAGCCTGGGCCTGGCAGGGTAGCATGCGGGCCACATGGGCAGCACCAGGCTAGGAGCCCCACGTCCTGGCTGGGAGCCCAACTCGAGGCCTTATCAGTGTATTCATGGAAGCTACTGCTGAGTAAATGGTCCTCTCTCAGGCAGCACCTCCATCTCAGGATGTTTCAGTCAGCACACAGAGAGAAGCTGGGCCTGTGCGCTGCTTGGACCTGGTACTGGGGTGCTCTGTGTCCCGCCCTGTGGTTTCTGTTCCAGCTGTGTGTAGGGAGCCCTTTACTGGGAGGATTACCGAATTACATGGTTTTACTGTGCTGAAGCATTTCTGATTGCACTGAAATTATCACTGTGCCTTTAAAGTGGAAATCGATTTGGGGCAAAGCCTGAGTCTTCAAGCTTTCTTAAGATACATTTAAACTTTTTCTTCTTACTTGTTTTTTATACTAGAGAGAGAATACGATGTAATAATGAAAAGGAAAGAAAGTGCTCCAAAGTAAAGAACAACTTAAGATAGATAACCATGCTAATTTTTTGTTGGTTCATCAAAGAGAATGGTTTGTGCTGTCATTGTTTGATTGTCTGTTCATTTTTTATGCTTTGATTTTGTAACTTGAACAACAACTTCTAAGATAACAATATGTAATATATTAACTAGTGATGATTTCTTACTGTTATTTTTTTAAAATTCTGTATCATTTCTACCCTTTTATCTTTAAATAAAAGAAGACACATTTAAACTCCTATAAGTGTATGGAGCCGTTTAAAACAGAAAGCAAGACTTAAAATTGTTTTTCCTGGGACAAATTGGTATGTGCATATATTAAATCTGTGTATATTTTTGTCCTAGCACAAGAAGTTGTGCTCTTCCATGTTCCTCCTCACAGTTTCCCTCTGGGCTCTAAGCACAGCTACCCTCAGATGCACTGTCCCTTGGGGCCCCTCGCTTGGCCAGAGCAGCGCAGACACATTTCCCCATGAGCTGAAGCGCTGCATGCCTTCAAAAGTAACTTTCTGTGCTTTTATTACAGGTAAAGCGGGAAGCTCGCGATGCTCCGAAGCCGAGGTAAGAGAGCCGCTTCCTGCCCTCCTGGGCTCTGTCCCCGGGTCTTGGCATCCTGTGTGGGATAGGACCTCAGTCCCACTCAATCAGGTGTGTGTCACTGAGAGCCTGCACAGCTGGGACCCTTCCTGCCGGCTCCTGTACAGGACCCATCACCCGAGGGAGAATGGGTTCGAGTCCAGCGTTTTCATTATCCTGTCCTGTGCATGCGTCATCCTGGACACAGCAGAGGGTGGAGGCTGTGGAGGGTAGCAGCTGTGAGGGTCATGAAGATGGGGAGGAAAGTTGCATGTACAGTAATGAGTGCCTCAGTGATTTCAGGAGAGCTGCATGTGGAACTCAGCTGCATGGCGGTGGGCACTTTGCTGTCCCCTTGGGATGGTGGCAGGGACCCCGCTCAGTGCAGCCTGAATTTGTGGCTTCACAGTACAGCTGCAGACCAGTGTGGATTTTAGTAAATTTTAACTGTTGTTCTGTAAAATGCAGCCTTTCTGAGGGATCATACTCTATAGTGAGAAAGCAAAAATAACCTATCCTTTGTTGCAATCAATTTGTTTTTGTACTTTCTATTCAACTTAGAAAATAGAGATACTTTTTCTCAAGTTAATTCTAGAAGTAGGAACTTAATACTGTCTATTGCTGGGGATTTTGGTGGACTTCTGGGCATGATACGAAAGTATGGGCTTTTGTTTGAGTCAGAAGATTCACCTTTCATCCTGCAATGTCCAGCTGTACAATTTTCTAGCTGTACAGTATTTTTTAACTTTTTTTGAAACAGTCTGTGTATCCCATGCTGGCCTTGAACTCATGGCACTCATCTTGCCTCAGCCTCCCCAGTGCTGGGATTACAGTGAGCGAGACCACGTGCCTGGCTTCTGCGGGCTTCTGCCGGCTTTGTGCCTGAGCACCCAGCCAGCTGTGTCTGCACTGATTCACGATGTGGCTGTCGGGAGAGCTGGGATCTAACTAGGCAGAACCCTTGAGGGGGTAAATCACGAGAAAACAAAGGTCAATCCTACAGGTGCTTTAAAAGGTGGATTCAGGTTGAGCACGGTGGCCATACCTGTAATCGCAACATTCAGAAGGCTGAGACAGGAGAATCACCCTGAGTTTGCGTCAGCCTGGGCTATACATAAGTGAGTTCAAAGACAGCTTGCACTACACAGTGAGATCCTATCTTTAAAAAAAATGGATTCTGGACTGGGCAGTGGTGGTTTGTACTTGTAATCCCTGCACTCTGGGAGACTGAGACAGAGGAGATCGTGGTCCTGGTGATTGTTCATCTAGAGCGCTTGTGTTTTTAAAGAAAGTGAGACTGTGTGTTCCTCTGTATAGACCAAAACCCTGAGGTGCTGGTGACAGGAGGGTGCTGCTGGGCCGTACTGTTTCCTAGGTGCACAGAGATGTGGCTGGTGCCTCTCGACCCTGCTGGCACCTGTGAGGCTAGGCACCTTTCCAGCAGCCCAGCTGTCCAGACACTGTCCCCTCGGGCTGCCTGGGGGACCAGCTGCCTGCTCCCACAGACACATGTTGGTTCTTTATGCTGTCACTTAGGTTACATGCTGTGGCTTCACCAGTAGGTGTCCTGGAGTTCCTGCTCTGACATCTCACCCCATTCCTATTGGTGCCACAGCCACATCAGTGGCCTGCAGTGTGTGTGTGGTCCCTGAAAAGGTGGAGGGGTTAAAAAGGCCTGAGGCCAGGGCCCAGTGCCTTGGGGCAGAGGTCAGGGAGCAGGGCTGCCAGTCTTCATAGGGACAACGGGGCTCTGGTGTCCCTGCTGAGGAAGCCACACTCCTCTGTGGGTCCCACAGCACTTGGCTCTGGGTCACCAGGGGAAAGCAGTTCCCAGTCCTAGGTGTGGAACACACCTCCTGCAGCTCCTGTGGCCTTGGGTCCAGGACATCAGTGTGTGTGGGATCTGGTCATGCGTGTGGGACATTGGTGTGCACAGACCTGGTGGGACGGGCCCACATGGGAGCATTCTGGCTGGAAGTGGCAGGGTTCCCTGGTGCCATCAGCCCTTCCATCTTTCTGGGGCTGCAGGATCCCCAAAGAGACAATCTGATCAAAGTAGAGAACTGTAAATAGCCAACCAGGCCTAGCAGTTTTTACGTTAAAGCTGATGGCTCATACTCGTAATCCCTGCACCGTGGGAGGCTGAGGCAGGAGGATTGCAAGTTGGACCCCACTTGGGCCATGTAATTCAGTGTGACAGCCTTCATTTCATTCCCCATTGAGAAAGCAAAAAGCAACAACAACAAAAAGAAAATCAGATTGTGAATTTTTTTCTAGTTTTACTTATGATTCTCTAGTACTTTTCCTAGAATCACAGAGACCAAACTGAATTTGGGCTTTGTAGCAGCAGCAGAGGTCGACTTTGCTGAAGGAGACTGGTAGAAGGACTGTGCTGTGCCTCCGACCCTACGTTCACAGCTCAGTGCCCGAGGCCCTGTGCAGGCTTTGCGTCTGCACTGTCTTTGGGAGATCTGAGACCCCTTAGAGACAGTCTGCGGCTCAGAAGACATTTGGGAGGGCACACTGCCGTCTCCCGGGCATTAGCCACTGCGCAGTGAGTCAAAGCCTCGGTGCCCTGGTCTGCAGGCCTCCACCCCAGCCCTGGTGCTGGTCGGTGTCAGCCTATGTTCATGAACATCTTTATTTCTTTGGTACCAGGAGCTGAACCCAGGACCTCGCGCATGCCAGGTAGGCACTGTGTACTGAGCTGCATCCCCACCCACCAGCCTGTGTTTATCTGCAGCCTAGGCATCTGCACAGTGCTGGGGTTCACAGGCACCCTCAGAGCAGTGAAAGAGCTGTGTGTGCTCTCGTCCTGCAGATGCCTTCACCAGCTCTTGGGTTCAGGCCCAGGTAATGGGCTGAACCTGCTGGACGGGTGCACACGCAGCTGTGAACCCCCCGCCCCACTGGCTGGGTCCATGCAGGGCCCGTGACTTGGGAATTGCTCTTGGGAAGTCAGACCTGGAATCGATCCACACTGGTAATCTGGTTCCCACAGATCTTGGGAATGAGCCAGGAAAGGCAATGGAGTCCAGATCTTGGGCTATGGTTATGGATAGTTTTTGATGCATGGCCCACTCAAACATGCGTTGGGTTTTTGAGCGCGTTATTGCTGGCGTTGTCCATGGGGTGACCTGCTTCAATGCAGTCAGCAGTGGAAGGCCCATGTTGTCTCCATCCGGGTCTGTTTTCCTCTAGCTCCTGTGGCTCATGTGACAGAACGTACTGCCCCTCTTCTTGTAGACCCTGCACAAAGCTGCACGAGGGTCTGCCTGAGGCCTGTAGTCTTGTTTGGGTAATGCCTGCCTGGGCACAGTTTGAGCTACATGACCTGGGCTGTTCATGTCTGTGGAAATGGCATTGCATGCCAAGTGAATTAGCCCAGGAAGACTTACAGAAACAGGAGCGTTGTGGTCTGATCTGCTCTCGGCAGAGGTTTTGGTCTTGAGCTTTCAGAGTTTATGAACAGGGTCAGGATAAGGTGTGTGTTATCTGGAAAGGTTAGGAGAACAGGCTCTGCTCACTGCAGGCAGATGGATGGCCCAGCCTCTCACAGTACAAGAAGGAAAGTCCTGTCCACATGCCCATCCTCTTGATTAAAGATGCCAGATGGGCCGGGTTTCCATCCACACACCCCTCTCTTTGGGTTAAAGACCCCAGATGGGCCAATTCTGTATAGGTGTTCAATTGATGTATGTGATCTGGAAATTGCCTTTGTGTGTTCTCAGGAAAAATTGTATGTGGTGAGTTGCTACTTGTGGGTGTCATTTAAAAAAAAATTTTTTTTTAAGACAGGGTCCACTCTTGCCTGGACTGTCTTGAACTTCCAATCCCCCTGATCACCTCCCACGTAGCAGGGATACAGGTGTGCCCCCGCACCAGGCGTGAGTGTCGGTTTTAGTTGAGCTTGGCAGAGGGCGAGGTGCCAAGTGAGCTGTCTTCATTTGGGGTTGATGCATTGTGAATGTGGCCTGGCCATGATGCAAGTTCCCTCTGGTTCATCCTTCTCCCCTCACCAGAGAGTGCTTGTTGCTGAAGGAGCCTTCCTGACTCCCCTGGCCCTAGGTGACGTCTGAGTTGGGACAGGATACGATGACAGGATGCAGAGATTATACCATGGCGTTTCTTTGCATGCTTTTGAACTGTCCTGAAAGGGAAATGATAACTGTGTTTAGCAAAGGGTCTCAGAGCACCAGAAGTATTCATCTTTGAGTAACAAAATGTATAACCCTCTAGGTAGCTAAGACCTGGTGCCCAGGTGATAAAGTGGAACATCATCTTAACAGTGTGCTCTGCCGGACGCATGGCGACTCCTGGGACCCAGCCCTTGGGAGGCAGAGACAGGAAGATTGTGGGTCTAGCACCACCCTGGGCTGCTTAGAAAATCCAAGGTTGGCCAGGACTATGTAGCGAGGCCCCATCTCAAAGAACAACAGCAAAAAACAAAAAAACCCAACAACAACACAACAAAAAAACCCCAAAATCTAATCATTTCCATTGTTGGGACCATAGCACTCTGTCCTGCTGAAACCTTGGGGTTCAGCAGCACACAGTGCACTGCTGCAGGGCCCATGTGGGAAGAGCCCTTTCCTTTGTAGAGATGATGTGTGTTTGTGGCAAAGCAGAACTGTCACAGTGTGGTAACAGAGAGGGGTGCAAAACCCTCCAGCCTCGGCCCCTGCTGTGGTGGCTGTGTGGAGTATTCTGGAGCTTTGTCTGGGTGTGCACGCAGGCAGGTGCACACACATGCATGTGCACACACATGCACACGCAGCGTGATGTGGCAAGCCCACCTGGGGACACGTGTTTGCCATGGAAGACAGACTTGGCTTAATGACGTGGCCTGCAGAGAAGAGGGGGTGGGACATCCCAAGGAAGGACGGTGGTGACAGCCCAGGACACCCAGCCGTGGGGAGAGGGGAGTTGGGGACTGGGGAACCAGGTCTTGGGTCACGCATGTCTTCAGGGAGCAGCAGCATTTCTTCTGGGGTCCGCCTCCGTTGCCGTGTGTGTGTGTGTGTGTGTGTGTGTGTGTGTGCATGCATGTGCTTATGTGTGCTCCATGTGGGGCTGGTGACTGGTCAGTTGTGTTTCCTGTGTAAATTTGGTTAGTGGCTGGCACCACATGGTGCAGCCATGCACATGGGTCTGGGAGAAACTGCAGCTCCCAGGGCCCTGGGAGTGCAGCCCCAATTGAGGCTGCTCAGGGTCCCTGGTATCCCCTTGGTGGCATCTCACAGATGGACAGGAGAAAGGACAGGAGGACCCAGAGGTGACCGGGATCACGTGGCCTGCAGAAGGGGGTGGGAAGGGACATCACTTCTTGTCCTGCAACATCTTCAACCAGGTACATGGGGACAGGACCGTGCTGATGCAGGTGATGCCAAGGGCCTGTGGACATGTGTCCATGAGCTTAGATGAGCCCAAGGCACAGTTGGTCCACGTGACCAGCGCAGCAATGGTGTGGGCCAGTGAGGGTGGCTCTGACTCACACAGGGACAGGTACAGGTACAGGTACAGGTGGACATGTGTGGCCCTGGCGCTGGATCCACTTGGGAAGGCAAATGAGAGCTGGACAGGGCTCTCCTTTTCCTGATGCCTTGGGGCCGAGCCTGAAGCAGGAGGGTCCAGGAATCAGTGGTTCCTCTGTGCCACCAAGTGGGTTGGGGAGGAGAGTTCCTGTGGAGCTTGGGGACACTCAGGCAGGAAGTGTAGTCGGTGTTCCTGGCCTGCTGTGGTTGCCCTGGGCACTCATTCACTTGCCTTGACAGTGTTCACTGGCACGGCCGCTTCATCATAGAGGGGTGGCAGCGTGCTGCTGGCAGTGCTGCTGCAGGGTCTGGGCAGGGGAGGGTTCCTGTCGGATGTTAGAGGGAGTAGGCCAGGAGGAGTGGGCCCAAGAGGAGAGAGGGACCCTGGGCAGGGGCAGGGGCAGGCTGGGACTGCTGGGTGGTCATGGGATGAGCAGGTGGGAGGCCCAGTGGGGTGTGGACTCGTGCAGCTGTGTGTTAAGATCACGAGGATCAGTGGATGAACTCACTGGGATGGGAGCATGACCAGACCATAATGGGGGTTGGGCCAGGGGTGCCGCCCTCTGGGAGCTGGGGCCAGGGCTCTGGGGAGCTGGACTTGCTCAGGTTGAGTGAAGGTAAGCGGGCTTTGGGGGCTATGAAGGACATGGGAGGGCAGCGAGCCGGGCTTCTGTGCTTATCTGTGCCCAGGGAGGGGCCCCGGGTGGAGAGGGTTGGTCCTGGTGCCCTTGTGGTGACTTGGGGATGGCTAGGGTGCTGAGATACAGCGGGTTGCCTTGGATGCCACAGGTGGGTGTTCCCAGAGGTGGACCCCAGGTCACCAAAGAGGACAGGCCTCACTCCTCTGCCAGCACATGGCTGTTTGGGGGTCAGAGGTGCTGAGTCAGCCCTTCTTGCCAGGGCAAGGGGAGGAAGTAACCAGAAGTGCAGCTAGACAAGCAGGCCTGGTGCCTGAGCTCCCCACAGCCCGCTTGCAGGGAGAGTTCTGAGTGTTGGACAGCATGGCTATAGCTGCCCAGCACCTGGCGTACTGAGAGCCACGCTCTGCTCTGACAGCTCTGCTCTACTCAGAGGTGGGCAGGCTGGAGCCCTGACCCCACCTGAGCTTTGGGTATTTACCCCTCCTGACTGGGCTGCACTGCAGAGACTCCTGCCTGCTCTGGGGCTGTTGTCAGGGTAACAGATTAGGCAGAACCACTCTGATAGATACCCTTTTTCCTCATTGTTGTCATCATGTTAAATTAAAATTTTGTTACAAAGGAACTCCCATACCAAAGGATATTCTCTACTGTGAAAGGCACTCAGCTACCAAAGTGTCCCCCCTACCACAAAAGGAACTCACCTACCAAAGGGTTCCCTACTACAAAAGGAACTTATCTTACCGAAGTGTACCTCCTACCTCGAAAGGAACTCACCCAGCAAAGAGCATCCCCTAATATACAAAGGCCAGTGCAGTGATTGCGGTTGACTTTTTGGCCTGTGCCACTTGAGTGTGGTATAATCTAGTAATTGTACTTCTGGAATTTCTCTTCCAAGGAAAATAACTATGAATATGTGCAAAAACATAGCAAGAAAGTTTCTACTGTAAGTGCTGTTGGTAAGAACATTCTGTAGTGTCCCAGGGCAGGGTCCATGGGAGGGCGGGGGAGGCAGGAACCCAACTCCCTGAAGTCCACGAACTTCAGTTTCGTTTTCATGAAGTTGAGTGCTTTGTGGGTCACCGTGGTTGTCAGCTGGAAGAGGAAATCCCCCTGGCTCTGAGGCAGCAGGAAGCTCTGAGGACCCACGCTGGGTGGAGGGCAGGTGGGTCCGAGCCTTTGGCCAGGCCGAACCATCCGTCCTGAAGCTGGTGCATGAGTGTGGTCCCCACATGAGAAGCAGGGCCCTGATGGGCACAAGTCCAGCACTTTGTGCCCAGGACTGTGGCTGGGAGGAGCCAGAGCCAGAGCTAAGGAGCTCTGCAGTGCATCTGCCAGCGTCCTCCAGACATCGGGGTATTTTCTGAAATTTGTTTACCTCGCGCTAAGCAAGAAGCAGGTTTCAGGTCCTCACAAAATTATCTTTTCTTCTATTGTGCAGCAGGAGTGGGAGTAAGTTATCTTTTTAATTATGTGTACAGTACTAATGAAAGGGAACATTAACGTTGTTAATTATAAAAGTCAGGTGATTAAAGGGAGAAAACAGTTCCCTGGTTTCAGGGGGTGAGCAGCCCTGGAGGCAGGCTGGGCAGGAGGTGCCCAAGATACCAGACCCTCCCCCTCCTCTTTCTGCTTCCCCTCCCCCTCCACGTTCCCTCTCCTTCCCTTTCCCCCACTTCCCCT
>PVLA01014136.1:0-32505 GCA_004027455.1 Hydrochoerus hydrochaeris
GCACTCTTAGCTGCAAACAGAAGCCAAGGTCGCATTCCATCCCGACCTGAGGCAGGAGAGGCCCTTCCGTGTGGCCGCATGGCCTTTCTCTGGCTTCGGTCTCCTCCAGGAAGTCCCCCTTGACCGTCCCGTCCAGCCTGGCCCCTCACCTCCTTTCAATGCTAATACCTTTGCGTGGCATTAGCCCTGTAACTTGCTTTGTAGGATTTCTCCTTTTTCCCTGTGTCTGAGTTTAACGTCAAAAGCACAGATTACAGCTAACTGAAAACCAGGGCTGATTTTTGTCTGAGCCATCAGGATGCCTTGCCCATCGGGTGGCCAACTGTCCTGCTGTGCCTGGGACTTGGCGGAAATGGGGGATCCTGACCAACCAGGATGAGTCAGTCACCCTAACTGCCCAAGAAGTGAGCACGCGGGAGTTGGGGCTGCTTGTGGATGGCTGTTGGAGACCGCTGAGGCTGAACACACGGGCAGGGCTGTGGCGTGGCCCGGCCTGGCTGAACTGAGAACGAGGAGACACCGCAGGGGGCAGGACAGGCCACAGCTGAGGCCACCGGGAGCCTTTCTGGATACTTTTCCTTAACTAGCATCATCTGTTGCTGAGGGGCCCTTGAGCCCCTCCCAAGATCCTGTCCAGGCTTCCTCCATTGTCCACTCAGCTCTCGCTTGTTCTGATTAAATACGGGCTGCCCAGCGTCAGTTGGCTGCCGGCCAGCAGAGTTACAAGCTCTGCCGAGACGCTCACTCCTCCTGCAGCGCTAAAGGCCGTGCCACAAGTCTCAATGCTTTGGGCCTTTGCCACTCACCCGTTTGAAGGACTGGGGATCTAGGCACAGACCCCAACAGATTGCTAACTATGGAAGGCACTGCTGTCCTTTACCACTGTCTGGTTCCCCTCTCCTTCTGGGTGAACCTTACATTTCTCCATCCTCTTGAAGTTGGCTGTGACTGTGTGACCTGCTTTGGCCAACAAAATGTGACTCAACTTAATGTGTGTCACTTCTGAGTGGGAGCACTTAAGACCCACACGCTATTCTCTGTACAGCCCTGGTAACCTACAGCCACCCTGGTGAGACAGATGTGCCCCAAGAAGACGTGAGTGTCTCTCCTTGCCCTGCCAGAAATGCAGTGTGAGTGATCAGGTAGCTTCTGTTATGTTAAATCACTGAGATTTTTATGTCTTCTGTTCCTGCAGGAAAACCTGACCTAACCTGGCTTGCATACTAAGCATCCAGAGTCTCACTGGCAGCCGGGCGTGGCGGTGCGCTGCTGTAATCCCGGCACTCTGGAGGCTGAGGCAGGAGGATCGCTGCAAGTTCGAGACCAGCCTGGACTACAAAATGAGCCCAAGGCCTGCCTGAGCTGCACAGCGAGAGCCTTTCTCAAAAAGATGAAAAAAAAAGAAGTGTCTCACTGGCAACTTTCTTAAACCCAAGTTGCTTAAACAAGAAAACTCTTGAGTTTTTCTCAGGCAGAAACATCAAAGTACATGTAACAGGCAGCGGTGCAAGCATGGGAAATCCGAACCTACTTCCGAGGGGGCTGGGAGAGGCTGGGCGAGAGCCCCTGAGACCTGAGCGTCCAGCACAGGACGTGCCATCCTGTGGCTGCCCACCGGAGCCAGTTAGTGATTTCAGCAGTTGACATCAACATTTGAGATCGATCTCAGAGTGTTCGGCAGATGGGAAAGCGACAGGCAGGAGGAACAGGCCAGGATCACCCAGCCGCACAGGGCGGCCCCTGCTTGCTGTTTGCCGTGGAGCCATCGCTGGCCTTTACGTGTCTTTTCCTCCCAGCTAACTCTACAGTTGTTGTTCAGTCCTGTGAGATTTGCTCATAGTCTGATGGTGAACAACGAATCCCAACCTCTTTCACGCTTTGTTGGTTTGTTCGTTTTTTGATGCAAGGTCTTGTAACCCAGGCTGGTCTCGAACTTGGAGCGATCCTCCTGCCTCAGTCTCCCAAGTGCTGGGATTTCGGGCATGCCCCACCGCATCCAGCTCCATGCATGGTTTTTAAACATATTTCAGTGGTGGAACCGTAAACTAGTACAGCCTCTGTGGAAATCAGTGTAAAGAGTCCTCAAAAAACTAAAAAGAGGAATTCCATGGGACCCAGCTCCACCCCTCCTAGGTGTCCTCCCCAAAAAGTCAAAGAGCCACATGCAGACCCGAGTTTCTAGTTTATAATAGCTAGCTCTGGGGGCAGTGCGTGTCTCCCCCGGGGGGTGAATGGATAAGGGAGCGTGGTGTTTATATAGAGGGTCAGGCCTCCGTAAACCTAGGGCGCTCATAGGTAAACGGGTGCAACTGAGAATATAATGTTAAATGAGATAAGTCAGATACACAACTGAAATGTTGCATGCTTTCTCATATAAAAACTATAATACAACAGTGCAAAATAGAAAAGATACCAGCAGGAAGTAGAAGTTGAAATACTTCCCCAAACTATAAATTCCATTACTTTAAAATGCAGCTCAGGCTGGTCTTGGGCTCATTTTATAGCTGGTCTCAAACCTGCAGCGATTCTCCTGCCTCAGCCTACCAAGTGCTGGGATTACAGGAATGCATCACCACGCCCGGCCTTTTTTGTTTCTTTTTTCTTAAAAGAAACAACTGCTTTGTGTGTTGTACTCTGAGTAACTACTTTGAAGATGAGACACGGTATAACAACTAGGTTATTGTCTGATTATGAAACTTTATTTTTTCATATGAAATAAAAAAGGTAAAAAAAAAACCTTTTTCCATTTTAATAGCAAGTTTATTACAATAATACTAAATGCATACTTTTGTAATATAAGAAAATAGACAATGACTGTATAAATCCAAAATCTAACCCAGGGTAATCATTACTAACATTTGTTTTGTCTTCTTGATCCTGAAGTGGAGCCTGGGGGGGGCTCCACTGTGAGCGCCAAGCCCAGCCCCACTTCTAGGAGACAGAGTCTCACTGAGGTCCAGGCTGGTCTCAGATTTTCCATCCCCCTGCCTCAGTCTCTGGGTTAGGGTTCAGTGCCAGGGTTGGGGTGCAGCATCAAGCCCAGTTCTGCTACCTTTTCTTAAACTAAAAATAAATCTGTTACACTTTTCAACATTTTAGAAAAATCCACCTTCACCAGGTGAGTCTAAGGACACAGTGAGGCTAGGTCTCATCAGCAAACCCACCTCACCGTCCTTCCCAGGTGGCGTGGCCCCGCCCTCGGCGTCTGCCCTGGCCCTGTGTGTCACTGTCTCGTAGTGTATTTCACCAAGCTTCTTTCTTGGGTGTTTAGGCTGCGTGGGGTTTGCTGGTTTGTTTTGACTTAAACCCAAAGCCCTGTTTCAGTAAATGGAACGAGACACCTCCCGGTGACCTCTGGGCACTTCCTGCAGCAGGCTCCCCGGGATTCCAGCCTGGGTCCCCACCCCAGGCCCAGGGCTTGGGAGCTATGGGTGCAGGCCCACCCTAGAACCTGCGTTTCTAACCTCCTGCAGTCCCTGCAGGGCTTGGGCTGCTGGTGCAGGCCCGGGCAAACCATGGCCTGCACTGTTCTGAGAAGCCGGGTCATCTGTTCCCTCTCTTCACTGTCTTAGGGCCCCCTAGCTGGTTTTCCACTCTGTGGAAGCTGTGTCTTGTGAGTGCTCGTGTCCCTTCCCGTCCACGACCCTAAATCACCCCCCCCCCCGTCAGTAAGTCCTCCTAGAGCTCTGCGCCCGACACACACGCAGCTGTGCACGCACGTGGATTTTTTTTTTTAAACTAGTATCTTTTCCGCCCCCATTGTGACTTTCAGAAAGCCCAGCTAGTCACCAAATGAGCACTGATAAAAGTTCCTTTCTGGGTGATGACGTGGCTCCGTGCCCCAGAGCTGGGCCGACACCTACGAGACCATGGGTTCCACTCCCAGGGGAGACGCAAGCCTTTCTCAGCCCAGCGCCCCAGTCCCTTTCCGGTGCGTCCCACTGGTCTGCAGGGCTGTGCTGCCGCTGGCGGTTCACCTGTCTTCATTGCGGGGAAGCGAGTCAGAGATCGGTCCTGGGAAAGTCCTGCCCGGGCCCTGGTACTTCCTAGCTTTGCCGAGTTCGACAACCAGACACTCGCTCTGCAAACTCATCCCTCGGTGGCGCGGGGAGGGCGAGGGACAGGGCCCGCGGGGGCGCAGGCTGTGCGCGCCGCCGGTCGCCCGCTTCGGCCCTCGGGCCTGCGGCCTCGGCTCCTTGGGCCGCGTCCCGGTCACCTGCCGGCCCGGAGGCCCGGCTGCTCGGGTATTTACGGCGCGGGCCGGCTGGGCTCCAGTCCTCGGCTTCGGTTTCAGGGTGTCCCGGGGCCGGGCCGGCGGGCGCGCAGGGCGCAGCGGGGCCCCGAGCTGGGCGGCGCCGGGGCGGAGGAGGAGGAGGGAGGAGGAGGAGGAAGGAGGAGGAGGAGGAGGAGGAGGAGGAGGAGGAGGAGAAGAGGGCGGAGGATGGGCTGCGGACCCAGCCGGCCGAGCTGCTGCCTGCGCCCCGGGAAGGTGCGGAAGGTACGCGCGGGGAAGTTCGCGGGGCGAGAGGGGTGCGGGCTCGGGGCGGGGACCCCAGGCCAGCTCTGCGCCCTGGAGTCTGCGCAGGTGCCCCCCTCGGGCTGCGCGGTCCTGAGCCGGTCTGCCCCCCCCAAGCCGGGCAGGGACAGGTGGTGTCCTGGGGTCCCTGCCCAGCGTGGTCCCTGACTTGCTAGGAACGCGGAACCCGAGGCGCAGCCCGGGGCTCTGCTCGCCCTGCGAGCCGCACCCGCGCCGGCTGGGCCTCCCCTGCCCCGGTGCGCGCCCCGGACGGCCGGAGCCCGCAGAGCCGCCGCCCCGCTCCCTGCCGGTCCCTCCCGAGCTGGGTTAGGGCCCAGGGGACTCTACTCAGGTTTCCTGCCGAGGGACCAGCTGCCCCCTGGGATCTGACGAGCCCAGAAGGTCACAGCCAAGAGGACGCGTCCTCCTCGGCGGCGCAGGTCACCCGGCCGGGAAATCCTTCCTGCGCTCACAAACTTTGCCGTCAGCCTCCCTGGAGATTCCCAGGCGCCCCAAACTGGGGCGCCAGTTAATGATGCTGCACTCCGCGCTCGCTCCCCCTGCTGTGCCCGAGGCAGGCTTTTTGCCTGGTAATTGCTCGGGGCTGGAGGATCCCGTGGCCTGCCCGCACCCGCACCTGCGGACCGAGCTCTGGCGGAAGTGCGAGGGCCCTGGCCTACCCTGCGCTCCTTCATTCTCCTGTGGTCAGAACTTCAGACCCAGCCCCTCCTGCCTCTCCCGCTTCAGGCCTTGCCTGGGCCACTGGAGCAGAATGCAGGCTCCCGGGCCGCAGTCCTCACCGGCAGCTCACCCGGCGTCGGCCTGACGCAGAGCCTTTTGGCGTGAGGACCTGCCCCTCACGGCCTGCGGACAGCCTGGCGTGCCTTCCCTCCCCTTCCGGGCATCGCTGGGTTCTTATTTAAACTTCGTGTCTGGCACTGTCCCTTTCGGTTCTGCCCTGACCCAGGTTCTCAGCCAGGTACCAGTCCCCAGAGGCCTGAGCCATTTACGCTGCCAGCCCCCGGGAGGGGACTCTAAGGACAGGGTGGCCCCAGACTCCAGAAAGGTCGGCTCAGGACCAGTGAGGGCAGCCTGAAAACCAGGCTGAACTGCAGAGTGACCCTTCTGCCCCTCTCCGGGTGGGGGATAAAGTCTGGCCGGAGGGACCTGAGGCCAGCACCCACTGCCCGGTGCCCCGTCCCGTGCACAGAGCAGGTGCTAAGTGAACACGCCCCTGCCTGGGTGAGGGCAGAGTCTCCTGTGGCCGCCAGCAGCACGAGGCTGCCGCCTCCAGCCCTGAGGGTTTGTGGGAGTTGCCCAGTCAAGGCCAGAGGAGGCCTGAGGGAGGAGAGCTGTGGAGAGCGCAGCAGAGACGCTCTTTGAGCAGACTGGGGGTGGCGGCAGCTCTGGATGCCGCTTCACTTGGTGGGGGGCTCCCCTGCCCCCCAGGCCTCTCAGGGTCCCTCCAGGCTCAGGGGTCTGAGTTCTGCAGTCTGAACCTCGGGCCTGACCTGACCAACACTCCGGACGCCACCCAGAGGCCAAGCCTGGGGTGGCGGCACTGCTTCTTGAGGGGATGCAAGGGTGGGTGCTGAGGACCCCTCGGGATCCTGAGGTTCTTCCCGACGCTTCTTCTGGAGAGACTGTGGTCTACAGGGTTGCATCCCTCAGAAGGACTTGGGAGAAGGCCGGGCGAAAGGTGCAGAGCTGCCTGGGGGTGACAAGGGGTGATGAGGGCCCCCGGGGTCACAGGCATCCTTAGGTCAGCCAGATAGGGGTGGGCTGGGGGGACAGCTGGTGGCCAACCCCCTGTGTGACACGATGACCACTGGCTGCTGCCCTTCCGTCTCATCCCATGGGCTCCAGCTCCAGGCAGTCAGCAGGTCAGTCCTGCCCCAGCCATGCCCAGGCGCTTCCAGGTGGCGGGCAGGTGACAACAGGGTGGCAGCTGGAAGTAAGTAACAGGGAAGGGGGTGGCCCAGGCTCAGTCATCCTCAGGCGGAACCGCAGACCCAGGGCTCAGGCGTTAGAGTGATGTCACTTGTCCTCCCGTGGACATTGCAGGGACCGCACCAGAGTCCGGCTGGGCTCTGGTGTGCCCTTGTGACCCGGAAGTGTCTCGGCTTCTCTGCGCCGTTTCTTTGGAAGCCAGGCGTGGTGTTAGCTCCGGTGTCACGGGACTGTTCTGAGCTTCTCTGAGAGGACGCAGGGACCGCGTCCCCGGGGCCTGGCAGGCAGTTGGTAAGCTCGAGAGAGATGATGGTGCAGTGTAGACTGAGCTTGAGGAATCGAGGCCTTCATTGGGCCAAGAAAAGCACAGGGCGACCTGGGGATGGCAGACATGGGCAGGTGGGATGGGAAGGCGGCCCCGGAACCTCTGCCATCAAGGGGCGTGGGAAGCGGCCTCATTCACGCTGTTCCCAAAGGCCAGACGGGTCAGCAGCCAGCTTTCTACTCCTCAGGAGGACAGTGTGGCCACAAAAGACGGCAGGGCATAGTGAGTTTCCGCTCACTGCTGGTGGGACTTGGGCAGTGGTCAGATGAGGTTTGGAAAAGAATCATAAAGGGGGCGCCAGCCTAGGACTAGCAAATTGGGGGGATCTACTTGTTCTCACTGATCATTGCATTTTAAGACAGAATTTCAAAATTTGGAAGAGAATTAAGAAATTTTGTACTCAGGAGGCTGAGGCAGGAGGATCATTGCAAGTTTGAGACCAGCCTCAGTTACAAAGTGAGCCCAAGTTCAGCCTGAACTGCAGAGTGAGACCCTGTCTCAAAAAGACAAAAAAAAAAAAAGGAAAAGATAAAGAAAAGAAAAAAAGAAATTTAAAACTCTGCCTCCGGTATCACTGTGAGACATGTGCACTGAATATGTTATGGTATTATTTTTGTTTTGTTATGTTTTTGTTTTTTGGTGCTGCTTTGTCTGATTTTTAGGTTTTTTGAGACAGGGTCTCACCATGTAGTTCAGGCTGGCTCAGCCTCCTGTCTCAGCCTCCTGAGTGCTAGGATTACAGGCCTGCACCACCAAGGCAGCCCTACTTCTTTTCTTTTTTAACATATATAACATATGTGAGTGGGACTATTTTTATAGAGTGGGAATATATTTTATCTGGATGTCTCCTGGTTACTCACTCTCTCCTGGGACATTTTCCACATTCCATAGCTCGTGGAAGTAGGGTTTCTCAGTGGCTCCCTAAGCTGTCCCCCGGTTCCTTAGGTTACTTTGCTGTCAGGACCCCTGGTTGCTTCCACTCCTTTCTCCTGCCTTTGTTACCCATCAGCATCATTGCTGGGGCTAACGTGACCTTGGGCTCAGAGGGGATCGGGCAAGGTCACCTTGGAGAGGGCGGGTGAATGGGTGAGAGAGCTGAGGTGGGCTCGTGTCCTACGCAGAAGGAACAGGGCAGCAGGCCCTTCACCCCAAGTCACAGGGAATGGACAAACCTGGTCTTGGAGCTGGGCCTGCACAGGCCAGGATGTGAGAGGAAGCTGCCCCGTGGGCAGCCTAGGGGCCTGCAGAGGCAGCCCAGAAAATAGTCCTGCTGGTAAGGTCGACACAGGCGGGCAGCGCCTGCAGGAGGTCTGAACTGTGTGTCTCTTATGAGGGGAGAGCCGTACCTTGCACCCTGCGTTCGAGTGACTCCTAGTAACCGTTGCCTGTGACAACACGATTTCCGATCTCCTTTAGTGACGCTGGGGATGGAACCCAGGGCCGTGGGCAGGCTGGGCAGGCACCGAGCCACATCCCCAGCCTGACACATTCCTGATTCTCCTCTTTTACTCTGTATTTGCGTCTGACAGGTCCCACCCACCTGGGAGTTGTCCTGGCCTCCTGGGCTGTTACATCTGGGGCCTGCTGGGCGTCAGCACTTGGTACTTCTGTTTTGTGATGAAAAGGAGAGAAAAGATAAAAGTTCAAGTGAATCCCCCAGAAACGGGCCACTGTGTGAATCAAGGTGGTGAAACGCCCAGGGGCTCACAGACAGACACCTCGGCTCTGCCAAACCAGCTGTAAGGGGTCTGGTGTGACAGTTTCGAGCTCTCACGCTCAACACAATAAACTCAAACTCGGAAGAACAGGGACCCCTGCTGTGAAATCTGACTGACAGCTCAGGCACCGTTGGTTTTTGGCCCCACATCCTCCACCAGCTCGCCAGGCCATCCCGGATGACCAGGGCAGGGGGCAGACAGGAAGTCTGGCTGTACCAGCCTGGCCAGTGCAGGGAAAGGTGGAGATGGCTCATCCATCCATCTTCAGCCGACATAATCTACTGATCACCTGAAGACAGGCTAGTCGGCTTCTCTCCCCACCGAATTTTAATCCCTGAACAGTTTGTTTTCACTTTGTTTTGAAACCTGAGCCTTCCAGAGCACCTGGGCCAGAGTCTTGTAATTCATGCAGTGTCTGTGTCCCCGCACCCCACACTGCTTCCCCGTAGCCTCGAGGTGGGGTCTGACCCCCCCACACCTGCGGTAGAGCTGTTCTCTGCTGTGCAGACGCTGGACTCGTCCTAACCAGACGTCAGAACAGCTGTCCAGTGCTCCCCACCAAACTCGGGGACTCTCAGAACCTGTGGCTGGGACCTAGCTTTGCAGGTCCTCCTGGACAGGTGGGCCCGGCTCCAGGGGCGGGTGTCCTTCCAGGAAGGTGGAGATGTGACATGGACAGGGAGGGTGCCATGCAGTGACAGAAGCCCAGGTTGGGGCAGTGCCATCCACGAGCCAGGGGACTGAAAGGTCGGGCACCAGGGGAGAAGGTGCGAGCTTCCCCCCAAAACCACCAGCAGGAGCCCGAGCAGGAGGCATCTGGATTTTAACTTGTAGCTTCCAGACCAAGAGGGCATAGACGGGGCTGTTCCCGGCCCCCTGGGCTGCAGTAGTTTGCTCAGCAGCCTGGGAACCTGTCACATGCTAAGGCTGATGGCTCTGCACCCACCTCGTCTCCCTGCCCCTGCTGCTGCTGCCCGACACGTCACGGAGGACGGCAGGAGCCTCTGACCTCCGCCCGGGGACCCACAGCCTGGTGGCATCTTGGGATGGGACAGAGAGGGCGCCTCATGTCAGCAGTCCCAGTGGGCGGCCGTGGTGCCAGGATCCCCTGTCACCCCATGCTGGGCAGGGGAAAGGAGCAGGAGGTGACAGGGAGCTGCCTGCGCAAGGCCAGCTGCTTTTGGTGGCCAGATGCAGGGCCCGCCCACTCTTCCCTGTGTTCTCCTCCCTGGGCTTCCTGCCTTCTCTTCTGGGCTGCTGTTCGGGCCCAAGGGACGCATTTGTTCCTACTGCTACTTTCTCTGTACACAAGTAACACTTGAATACATTGTAGCTGAAAAAGCCCTGGGAGTCCTGGGAGCTAACCTCCCCTCCGGGAGCACAGCCTCTCGGTCCTGCGCCTTTGCTGTGCCCTTAGCCACCAGTGGGACAGCTTCTCCGCCTGCGGGTGCCTTAGCAGATGGAGCTGGACCTTGGCGCTGGACACAGAGCCAGTCTCGGAGTCTCCCCACGGTGGAGGTCCTGCCCTGAGTGCCCAGTGGGTGCCCGCGGGCCCCTCCCTGCTCACAGTGCGACGGCAGGGCCAGGGGCCCTGTGCTGTCACCCTGGGATCCAGGTCGCCTGCCTCCCTTTGAGACCCAGGCGCTGAACACAGAAGGGCGAGGGTTCTTGACCCCACCCAGCCTCACCTTTCCTGCCCTCCCACGCGCCTTCCGCGTGTGGCAAGCTGACGGCTGTGTGTGGCAGGGCAGCAGCCCCTGCCCTGCCCAGAGCGAGGGAGCCTAACAGGACTGCCGGAGCCCAGATAGCCAGGTGACCTAGCTCTGCCCCTGCTGCCCAGGCCACAGCACGTCAAAACCGCAGGGCTCTTAGGCTTCCCGTTTCCCAACACTAGGCCATACAGAGGAGGAAGCAGAAGCCCAGAGAGGGCGGCACTCACCCGAAGTCACACAGCCCGCAAGGGGCAGGCTAGGGCCTCAGCTCTGTTTTTGCACAACTGCCCACAGGATTTGCCTGTAGTTGCTCAGATCTGAAACTAATGGTGCCAGGGCTAAACCCAGGGGCCAGCATCTGGGAAAGGCGCGCTGGTGGGGGGGGCCTGCGAGGGGAGGCAGCACCCCAGGCCTTCCTGGCTGTCTGCAGTGACTCCCCAGCACATAGGCGCAGAGACCACATCCGGCCCTCCCTTGTGGGCTGGGGGCGCTGCAGGTGCTTGGAGCCCCCGGTGCCCCAGCACAGCTGGGCGGGGCAGGCCAGGGCGCCTGCACACAGGCCTGGGAGCGCCCATCGCAGGGGCTGAACTGAGCCCGTCGAGGCCCTGGCGGTGCGCAGTGGAAGCCAGTGCAGGTGTTCCTTGGGCAGAGCAGGTCTGCCCGGGTGAGAGCTGGGAGGCCGAGGCCTGGGGCTTCGGAGCCCTGGGCCACCGAGGCCGGGGACAAGTGCTAACATTTCTCAACAACCCAACACACTGGGGCCTGGCCCTGCCCCACCTCCTTCCTGCCTCCCCTTCCTGGCCAGCAGCTCTAACTGCGGTGGCTCAGAGCCGAAACTAATGTGCGGGCCGCGCCCAGGTGGAGCCCAGGCAGCAGGAAGGCGGCTGCTGAGGCTGCGACCCGAGGACCGACTCAGAACCCCCGCTGCCCTGAAGGCCCAGCCCTCGCTGACACTGGCCTGCAGGTGCCTGCAGACGGGTGGGGGCCCAGGCTGAGCTGCGGTCTGGCTTCTCCCCCGTGTGGTCTCTGGCAGCTGCTCCACCCAGCCCACCTGTGCGTCTAGGTTTCCCTCTCTGGAAGAAGGGGGTGGGGAGTGGAACAAACTCCCCCAAGGCCCTTCCTTCCTGTCCCCCGGTCCCCACATCCCTCCTCAGCTCAGCCAAGACTGGTGGGTGGGGCCGGACGGCCGGGGCAGGCCGCGCTGTGGCTGTGGGACAGGGAGGAGCCGGGTGCCCTCTGTACTGGGGGTTCTAGGTTAGGTGGACATTGCAAAGGGTGTAGCACAAATGACACACACAGGATGCAGTGAAGTTTCTGGAAGGCGGGCCAAGCCAAGTGTCTCTAGGCAAGACGAGCCTTCCTCAGGGCCACCCTTGACTGCCTCTGGAAGGGGCGGGCGGGCAGCTTCTGTCCACGTTGCTTCCGCTCGCAGCACCCTCACCTGCCAGGACTCAGCACTGGAGGGAGGCTGGAACGTCTTCCCCAAACGCCTGAGAGTGCCGCTCCCCGTACTGCATCCCGAAGGGCACTGGACAGAGCACTGAGGCTCTGGTGACACTGGAGGCTTTGCCTGGCGCCACCTACACTCCTCAGCGGGGTCCACTTGCTGGACACGGGGACACCAGGTGGTCACAGACTGTTGGGATTGAGGCTCCTTACAGATCACTCAGCCCCACCTGAGAAATGACACTGCCTCTCCAACTCCTTGCATGCTTCTGGTGACGGTAGTCTCATGACTGTCACCATGCCCCACACGCCTAAGGTGCAGGCTCCCCAGAGGGGAGTTCTGAAAGTCCTTCGGATGGCATGGGCACTTGCAGTGTACGGTCACAGTCCTGCCACGCAAGGCTGGAGCAGCCATACCAGCAACTTCCAGTCCTGCCAAGATCAGAAGACAGAGTCAGGTATTCTCTCATCCTCAAGGCTGACCAACGGTCATTATGGCTACAGCTTTGGTCCTGGGTCCCCTTCCGTAGCCTGTCTGTTTCTTCCTGAGTCGGTCCACTTTCCCTCCAGACCATGAGCATCTTCTCAGGGGCCTCACCTGGGATGCTTGTCATCCTAGCTGACTCCCTGGATGACCGTGTGCTGCTGCAGCCCAGCATCCGCCTGGTCCACCTTCGGGGGCCTGCGAGCACCTGGCCAGCTGCTGGGGCTCAGAGCTGCATGTGCCACCAGGTACCAGCCTGCGTAGGAGCAGAGAGGCAGAGACCCTGATCCTTCACAGATGGGGAAACTGAGGCCTGGAGAAGGGACGCCCCCTCAGTAAAGCTGGTACCCTGGTGTCCCGGGCCACCCCCTCCTGGGTTCTCCCACATTCTAGATGGCCAGCCTTCTCCCTCCCAAGCTCCCAGTGACTCAGGAAGCTGCCATCCCTGTTCCGAGCATAGTCCGGATGCCCCACCCGGCCCTGGGCCTCCCCACAACCTCCTCCTTTTGGAAGGGGAAGTTCCCACATCCCCTTCACACCTCTCCCCTGCAGGGTGTGCTCTGCCCTGTGACCTCTGAGGAGGAAGCAGCCCAGCCACCAACCCAGAGTTTCCACTCAGTGATTGTTTGGGTCCTGCCCAGCCCTGCGCCACGCATCTGTGAGCTCACAGGGTTCTGTGGGCTTTCGGGTCATCTGGACAAATGACTGGAGTGGAGATCCTGGCATGCACGGCCCCCCTCAGATCCTATGGGGCCAGAACCAACCTGGAATCTCTGCGAGCACACTCACAGTGGACCTCAGAATCGGCCTCTGTGCCCCAGGGGGCCCTGGGCTGGACAGGAGACACAGAGCGCTAACTCTGTGCTCCGTGTAGTCACGGTGTGGGGTTCAGGGTAGGGATCCAGGGAACCTGGAATGGGGAGGACAGGGGCCAGCCTGGCCTTGGGCGGGCCAGAGAGAGCCCAGGAAGCACAGACACCTGACAGTGACCTGGGCAGTGTGGGATGGTGACACACGTGCATGTTGGGGCCAAGTGAGAGCACATTTTGATCTAGCAAAGTCGCCGGCATTTTTTAAAAAGTGGTAAGGTTGCTAGGCATGGTGGCTCACGCCTGTAATCTCAGCATTCAGGAGGCTGAGGCAGGAGGATCATTGCAAGTTCAAGACCAGCCGGAGCTACAAAGATAGCTCAAGGCCTGCCCGAACTGTCTCAAAAAGAGGTAAGGTACTGTTTCACGCCAGTCTGCCTCATAGCCTCGTGGGTGCGGAAATCCCAAAGGCAGGTCATGCTACATGTGCTCACAAGCTGGTTTGTTCATTCGTTTGTTTGCTGGTGTAGGGAAGTGAACCCACACCTGCACGCTAAGCACACGCTCTGCCGCTGTGCGCACTGTAACCTGGGTCGGCCCCAGCCCTGCACAAAATTTCAGAAACCAGTGTGTTCACTAAAGCATCATGTGCAAATTTAAAAACAGGAAATACTGTCATTCCCCACACAGCAGGGGCTGAGGCAGCAGGTGGTGAGTTGGAGGGCGGTCTGGACTGTGTGGTGAGACCCTGTCAGAAAAAGCCCAACAAAATCAATAAGTAAAAATTAAAAATGGAAATAACCTAAACACCCCACAGTAGATTACGCAGGAGAGTTCTCGGCCGTTCTGTGATTGCTGTTATTTGGAACAAGGCAGGGTCTCGGGTCTTGGTTCAGACGGCAAAGCTTGTGAGCTGGTGGCAGCTTGAGCGACCAGCTAGCACACATCTGGGATCTGTTCTCAGGGCATTTCTCAGAGATGCAAGAAGGTTTTGCAGTGGTTGAGCTGTTCCATGTTCGGGATGCTCCGGGTACATCGGATCTTACACAGCCTCGTGGGAATCAGGCCCGGCACTGTCATGTAGTCACAGTATGGGGTTCGGGGTTCGCATCCAGATCTGGGTGGCTCTAGGGTCCTGGAGTTCTCAACCTTCTGCTCTCTGGGTGCTGACGTTCACACCCCTGGTTCCAAGGTCGGACAGAGGCACGTGTGACCCTGTCTCAAACCTCTGGGTCTCAGTCACCTCTCTTGTGGTAGCCTTTGCCTCCAGTGCTCTGGAAGGAGCTGAGATGCGTGCCCCAAGCTGGAACCCTGAGGGATCACGGGTGAACCAACCAGACCAGACCTCCAGACGCCCACAGGGTTGGAGGCGGCTCACCCGCACCAGCAGCAGAGCAGCCTGGACCCAGGTGCTCCTGCTCCGGAAGAACACCAACCCCTCAGCGTGGCAATGGGGGAGGGGTGGCGCTTGCTACTGGCTCCCTCCTCCTCTTCCTCCTTCCTCTCTCCTTCTCCTCCCTCCCTTCGGCTCTGGCTCTCCTTCCCTGGAAGAGGGCAGGTGGCAGCTGCACCCTGGGGCCTGGGGTAGACTACTGCCTGCCACCGTGGGGCAGAGCGGCTGTCCTGGAAGCTGTCCGTGGGGATGGGCCCCACTGGCAAAGTGTGCTTTCCAGCAGAGGGGCTCGAGGCCGGGAAACAGTGCCCATTTTTATACTAATAATTGCTTTTCACAAATCTGTTACCATAGTCAAAAGTGGTGTTTGTCCTCTGTAATACACAACTGAACATTTTTGCAACTTTTCATGGTCTGACTTTTTAAGTAGTTTTGTGTAAGTGGTTCTTAAAATAGGATCTAGAACATTTTTTTCTCCTTTCTATTTTTTTTTTTTGAGGGTTACCCCACATAGTCCATGCTGGCCTTGAACTGATGGCGATCCTCCTGCCTCAGCCTCCCAAGTGCTGGGGAGACAGGTGTGTACCACCACGCCTGCTGATGGTTATGGTGAAGCACTGTTCATCTATGAACCCTTGGCTTCGGCTGACACTGGGTGTGACGTAGAAGGCCCAGTCCTTCAGTTTCTCCTTCGGTCAGACTCGACCATTGCGGGCCAAGGCTGGATGAAGCATCTGCAGGGTGAGGCCTGAGCCTCCCTGACCCAGTTCTGACCCCACCAGCCTCAAGCTTCTCATCTGTAAATCATTCCTTCCAGCGGCACCGAGGACAAGAGCAGCCGCCCAAGGCAGAGCCCCAGGAGCTGGGTCCCCTCCATAAGGATGCAGGTGAGTGGCCGCCCCCACACGTGTCCCCACTGACACTCCTGAGGCGTCTGCCTTGCAGTCAACAAAACTGGTGTAGCTGGAGCGCCCTGCCATCTCAGGTAGGTTGTGTCAATGGGAGTATCCTGCCCGAAACCGTGGAGGTGATAATCTTGCCCTGGGCTTCCTTGTTCTGAGCTGCTGACGCCATACCTAGTGTGCCGTGTCTATTTCTGGAAAGTATTTCTGAGGGATTCTGAAAAATGGAGGAAGTACAGTAGAGCTAGATCAGGCTAGTAAAAAATAATCTGGAAAGTACGTCCTGAGAGGAACGAGCGAAGGGACAGAGAACGGTCCACCCGGAAGGAAGACGTCACCATAAAACCACGCTTTTCCCCAAGTGTCTGAAGTGGCCCAGTGGCGAAGAAAGATGGCCTTTGTTCTGGGTGCCCCAGAGGTTGGTACCAGGCCCTCGAGATAGTGACACTATGCAGCCCGAATTCAGCGCAGTCTCAAAGAATGGCTTGCGTGGCTGCCTGTCTCAAAGCCTCGGAGTGCCTGGTGACAGAATAAGCCGGCCCTCTCGGCCGCAGTGTTGGGTTTCAGCCTGGAGCTGCCTGCGATATTGCAGCTGATCAAGTTCAAGCCCAGATAAGCCACCCAACCGAATCTGGGGCTTCTCCCATCTGTATATAAAAATTCCCTGAGCAGCATCACAGGCGCAGGTGCCAGGGCCACACCGATGACTCAGGAAGAATCTCAGCACGGGGCTGAGGGATCCCCACTTTGAAAGGGCTTTTTAGGTAGGCTTCTCCCCTTCTGGGCCAGTCTAGTCCCAACCCCCTGGACCAGCACCGAGCCAGAGGACTCGGGAGCGCCTGGCTCTCTGGTCACCTCCATCTGTCCACTTCCGGGAGCCCAGGCCTGAAGGACACCAGCCTCTCACTCTGTCTGGATGGAGCTGGCCACGGGGCTGGCTTCTCCCTTGTCCTTACATCGATCGCCAGCTTAGCCAGACCCTGCCTCAGACCTTCACCGTGACTGCAGTAAAGCTGACCACGGCAGCAACACATCACGCATGCACTAGGCTTAGCCCAAGCACACAGGCAAAGTGCTGATAAAGAAGACCATGAACCCAGCACCTCCAGCATGCATGAGGCCACTGTTCTTTCCGTTGCAAGTGAGCAGAATAAGGTGGACGTTAGGGGTGTGAGTCAGGCGGGTTAAGCCGTGGTATAGGAGTTTATGTCCCCGCTGCCCCACTGTAAACTGGGGGATCCTGGGCAGAGGTGGGTGCCTCATATGTGCTCTAGGGTGATCTCAGTGCACCCTGCCTTGGGTGCACAAGGATTAGTGAACCCTTGCAGCCGTGCTGGTGGGGTACACTCCTAAGTCTCCTTGCCTCCTTTGCTGCTTTTACTGCCGTTGTTTTCGGATTAAACCATCCCAGCCACCCCGAGAGGTGCACACTTTTCCTTCCGAGTTCACACAGGTGCCTGGCTGTGGGCAGGATGGGCTGCCCAGCTCCGTTAGCCCCCAGCTGGTGATGGCAGTGCTGGCTGGTGGACGTCCTGGGGAAGGTCCCTCCCTGCCCATAGGCAGCTGGAAGGTGCCATGGTGAAGGTGAGCAGTCCCAGGCCCCAGCAGGACGAGGTGGCCCCTTCCTCACCTCCGGAGTAGGAGGAGCTGAGGCGGCAATGGCTGCAGAGCCACATCCTGGCAGAGGAGTCATGGCTGACCCTCAGCTCCAGCCCCCACTGACCTGAGGGCCATGTTGCCAGCTCTTTGGATCCTTTCAGAAAGAGTCAGAAATCCACATTATTAAAGAAACTTCCCAGTTGTGCATTCTCAGTGACTGTTCTGGTGCAGATGTCAGAGCAAATCGAACCCGCTCTGGCCCAGCTGTCCCAGGTGCTGGAGGCTGCAGAGACAGCCGGTTCCTGCCCTGGAGGAGGAGGAGGGCTCCAGGGGGCTGCTCTTGAGGGTCCAGGGTTTGCATCCTTCGCCACAGCTCCCCACACCCCTCCCTGCTGGCACTGCGCCGTGCTGAGTGTTTTGCTTTCTCCCTGCAGCCGCAGCTCTCCAGCCATGCCCATCCGAGGAGGCCGAGCAGCACCAGGAGGACAGCGCCAGGCTGCGGTGGCCACACGAGGAGCAGGAAGAGCAGGAGGAGCAGGAGGAGAGGGCCCGACAGGTAGGACCCATGCCCCGTACCGCTGCCCAGGGGCTTTGGTTTGGTCTCACAAGTGTTTCCTGCCCTTCTTACGAAGAAGGGAGCCCTCCATCCACTGCACACGTGTCTATTTCCGGCCACTCCACGTGAGACACCTGGGCTACGAGCAGCAGGGCAGGCAGCCACTGTCACCAAACCAGTCTTGCAGCTGAGAAGCATCGAAGTGCCTGGATTCGTTGCCTTCAGGATCACTGAGTGTTCCCATGGGGCATCAAGCTAGGTCTGACTGATGAGCAGTGGAAGAAACCCCAGCGCCCCTTCTGGCCTGAGTGTGATTGCTTGTTTAAAACCCTGGAGGTGTGGTGCACGCCTGTAATTCCTGCAAATTGGGAGGCTGAGGCAGGAGGGTCACCAGGAGTTCAAGGCCAGCTAGGGCTCCTTAGTGAGACACTGTCTCAAAACTACTTTTTAAAATGATACATATGGAGGGAGAGAGGCTAAAGCTGAAGGATTACAAGTTCAAGGTCAGCCTAGGTAAACTGACAAAAGAAAAATTGAAAAAGGCTGGAGTGTAGCTCAGTGACAGAGTCACTGAATCCTAGGACCTCAAGAGAAGACAATTTGAGAGTGAATGTGGAAGGCACTCCGGCTCTGGCCGGTCTGTCAGTCAGACCTCAGGATGCAGAAGATGGGAAGACTGAGAACACTTCCGGCTCGCGGGCTGCTGAGCTGTGACCACAGCCCACAGCCACAGCCCAGGATTTCATCTTCCGCCTTCCCAGCACGGCCTCCCCTACTGTGCCTCAGCTTCCTCCCCACCAGGGAATTGGATAGCAGTAAGGAAGATCTCAGGACGTATACAGAAGTCTGCTCTGAATCCTCTGATTCGTTCCCTTTAACTGTACGTCTGGAACCCACTCAGCACCGACCTGGGAGGTCCTGGGACGCGCGGTTTCTGTTTAGAAAAGCCTGCAGCTGTGCACGCAGCCCTGTTTGCTTGTGCGGCTGTTTGTGACGAGAAGCTTTTCCTCCAGGCTCAGGCTCTGCGCGTGGGCTGAGGGAGAAGGAGCCGCCAGGCTCTCCGGAGGGTGTGGGCACTCAGGTCGGCGGCCCAACACAATGCAGCGTTGTTCGCCAGGACACATTATTCAGAAACACAGCTGTCATGAGAAGCGGGTTTTCTGAGCACATCTGCGGCCTTGGGCCTGGTGGTGTAGTCCTCCTGACGTGGCCTGACCCTGACCTTTACCTGGGGATGCTCGGTCACGAGACTTCGAGGGCCCCTGGGGTCCTGCACTGGACCAGGCTACAGCAGCAGGCCTCGGGCGCACCACGCACGGGGTGTATGGGCTGGAACCCCTCTCCGCTGGGCCTCGGCTTTGGGTGGTCGTGTCCTGTACCCCTGCAGATGGTCCAGAGTGTGGGGCAGTGAGACTGGCGGACCGGGCAGGCTGGACACATGCTTGTGTCTCGGCCGGCCGCTGGCCTGAGAGCGCAGACCAGCCTGTGGGACGCGATGGGTAGAGGCCCAGGACAGGCGTGGGCTCTCATTGGCTCAGCGCAGGCGTGGGCTCTCATTGGCTCAGCACCGGCCTGGGCTCTCATTGGCTCAGCAGAGGCATGGGCTCTCATTGGCTCAGCACCGGCCTGGGCTCTCATTGGCTCAGCAGAGGCATGGGCTCTCATTGGCTCAGAGCAGGCCTGGGCTCTCATTGGCTCAGCAGAGGCATGGGCTCACATTGGCTCCGCACAGGCCTGGGCTCTGATCCAGAGGCTGAGCTGAGCTCCAAGATCTCATTCCCTCGCCCCCTCTGACGCAGGTGCAGAAGGCGAGGGAGCTGGAGCTCCGGGAGAGACTGGAGGAGCAGCGGGGCGTCCTAGAGGGACAGCGTGAGGAGGCCCTTCGAGGTGAGAATGCAGGTGGCCCACCCGGCTCCACCAACCGCCCCCCTCCCTCTGCGTCGCAGCTGGAATTCACAGGACCCTTGGCCCTAGAAGAGGGTGGGATTTTCTTCTGGGGCCCTAATTGTAAAATTCTGGCATCAAATCAGGTGTGGAGGTGCTCATCTGTAATCCAAGCACTCTGGGAGGCTGAGGCAGGAGAATCACAAATTTAAGACCAGCCTGGGCATTTAGTGATTTAGCGAGATCCTATCTCAAAATAAAAACTAAAGGCCTGGAGGTGCAGCTCAGGATAGAGGCCCTAGTTTCATCCCCAGGACAAAAACCAAACAAAACCAGTCCCGTGGGGCCTGGGATTTAGCTCAGCGGCATAAGCACCTCCCTGGCCATGACCTTGTACCAAAAAAACAGAGCAAACAAACAAACCCGCTACCGTGTTGGTTTACCTTATTTGACAGTTTCTTTTTTAAGCAGTGCCTATGCATTAAAGGAACTGTCAAAAACCTAAGAATTCTTAAGAAAAGAATTGTGAAGTACCCATACCCCAGCCCCACAACGATGACAACCGTCGGCATTCGTAGTTGTGTGGAGGATTTTGTTAAATAACTCTTTCCTCTTACATCACCCACTGTGGTCATCACAGAAAATCGAGAATACATGAGTGACACAAAAAGACCCTTTAACACAGAGGGTAAGGTCTGTCCCTGGCCAGCTCTTCCCACCCCCCCACCCCCCGCCCCCGGCTGTATCACTTTAAGGACTCACTTCTCCTGCCTCAGGGCTGTTCATGAAAATGCACTTCTAAGATAGGACTTAGAATGGTGCAAAATGCTTGGTGGGTGGCCACTGGCACCCGCTGCCTTTCCCGAGGAAATGGTCCTGTGTGGTGCCACCCAGTGCTGGCCCCAGTTGTCACTCTGCTAGAGATCTCTGCTGTGCTTCATCTCTGTGACTGTGTAGAATGTCCATCTGTACACGCTGACTGGTCGTTTATGCTTTCACTTTGAATTACATTGGGAGTAATATTCCCCTGCACAGAACAGGGTTTGTGGGTGCACACTGGGCCACCTCCGCCCTCTCCCACCCTTGGCATTGCCCAGGTGTACGCAGGGGAGAACAGCCGTAGTGACAACCGCCGAGCTCTTTCCCGCAGCAACTGCACTGCCCTGTCTCCCCCAGCCAGGCACCAGTCCCGACTGCTCCGTGACCTCACCAACATTTGTTATTTCCCAAACTCACTGTCACATGCACGTATCTGAAGTGGTCATGCACGGTTTTTAATTCGCATTTCCATGATGCCACACATGGCTGAGCGGCCCTCCGGTGCTTACTGCTTGTCGGTGTGTTGTCCTTGGAGGCTGCTGTACACATTGTGGCAGTTTAGAAATTGACGCTGAAAATGATTTTATTTTTCATTGTCCATATGTGTGTGATCTTTCCCCAGAATGAACCCTGTTTCCTTGAGAATAAAAACTAGCTGAAAAATAGCCTTGAAAACTAGAGATCAAAACTGCCAGCCCTGACCACCCTGTCCCTGCCTTCCCTGCTTGGGGCTGCTCTGGGGGCAGGTGAGGCTGGGGCAGGCTGACGGGGTTGGAGGTTTTGACCTCTGGTTTTCAAGGCTGGCTGTTTTCCAGTGGGGTCTTCTTTTCTGGGAAGCACACTATTTATCTTTTTTAAAACAGTTATCAAGATTTAGCTCAGCAGCATAAGTGCCTGCCTGGCAAGTGTGAGGTTGTAAGTTCAATCTCCAGTACTAAAACAAAACAAAACACAGTTATCACCAGCACTTGCCTGGCAAGCACAAGGTCATGAGTTCGATCCCTGGTATCAAACAAAACAAAACAAAAACTAAAAAAAGTTATGATTATTTTACATGCAGTATTTTATATCTGTTCTTTTCATTTAACATTCTATCGAAATGGTTCCAAATCTGCTGCTATAGAATGTTCAGAAGGGCTGGACTATAATGCACATGGTTTGCTTATTTCCTGTGAGTCTAGACATCTAATGATGTGCTCTGCCGAATCACTGATGTAAACATCTTTTGCATAAAGGTGTGCCGCGTTTCTCAGCAGAGGTGCAGAGTCCCTGAAGGAGAGGAATTGGATAGAGGTGTGAGAAACTGTAGGACTCTTGAAGCATAGTGAGGCATGAGCAGGGAACATTGCAAAGTGGCGATAAAGCCAGAGAACCTCCAGAGCCCCGCTGTGATGCTAACACGGCCACCACCAAGCCAGCCTCTTCTGTCTCAGCCCCACTTCTCTCTAAAACCCACCTGCTCTACCTCACGAGCGTCTGTGGAATAAAAGGTTATTCTCTGAACTTTGATATTATTTTTATCACTATAAAAATGTTGATTAGAGTTTTCCTACTATAAAACCCAAAGGAAAGTGCCTATCCTGTCTTCTCAGAATTCCTTCGTAGTTATTTTCAAATTGGCAGCATAGTAAGTGTTGCACAAGTGTGTATTGAATGAATGAATGAATACATAGCTTGGGGGAAATGCATGAGATTTCACTCATTCATGGGATGATATGGAAGTAACTGGGAAAGCCTGGTGGTGGCTTTCCATATTCCATCATCCTTTATTGTCTTTATTTCTATTTTTGTTTCAATTTTTTTCATGTTAAATTACGCGTGTGTGTGTGTGTGTGTGTGTGTGTGTGTGTGTGTCTACAGTTCCATAAATTCTAACATGCAGCCTGGCATGTGATTACACACGCCTGTAATCTCAGCAGTTTCTGGGGCAGGAGAGATACAAGTTCAAGGCCTGGCTCAGCAATTTAGTGAGATCTTGTCTCGAAATTTAAAAAAAATATATTGAAACTAAAGAAGACATGGGATAGGTCAGTGGCAGAGCATGTGGCCAGCACGCAGTGGGCCCTGGGTTCAACCCAGCACGGGGAGAGAGCAGCTGCTACACGTGTGGATCCATGTACCATCTCCATCATTAGGACATGAAATAGTTGTGCTGCCCCAAGGCCTCTGTCCCTCTCCTGTTCATCTTGTCCCCAGGCCTCGGTGACCCTGGTCTGGCTCCATAATGGAGGCTTTGTCCGTGGGGAGCCGTGGAGCCCCATTTCCACTGCTGAGCTGTGCTCTGGGGTTGGCTTCTTCACTGGCTGCAGGGCGTTGGGGTCATTTCCAGTCGAGGTGACCAAGAGGAGCTGTTGTAAACTCTGCGTGCAGGTTTCAGGGCACCTGAGTGTTCATCCCTCCGGAGTGAGTGAGCAGGAGTGAGTGTGCAGGAATGAGCAGAAGGAAGTGTGCGGGAGTGAACAGGAGTGAGTGTGCAGTTGTGAGCGGGAGTGAGCAGGAGTGAGTGTCCAGGAGTGAGCAGGAGTGAGTGAGGGAGTGAGCAGGAGTGAGTGAGCAGGAGTGAGCGGGAGTGAGTGAGCAGGAGTGAGTGTGCAGGTCCAGAGCGACCCCCACTTTACCCAGAGCCTGTGGTGACTGGGCCCCCACGCTTTGATGCCCACACTTGTAGTTGTCAGTGTCTTTGGGTTTTTTTGTTTGTTTGTTTCTGGTCTTGTTGAGACAGGGTCTCACTATGCGGCTCAGGCTGGTCTTGAGCTCACTTTATAGCCCAGGCTGGTCCCAAACTTGCAAGGGCCCTCCTGCCTCAGCCTCCCAAGTGCTGGGATTACAGGAGGACCCCTCTGGTGTCTTTGTCTAGGCTGGGATTCGGGATACTCTCCCCGCGGGTCCAGGCTGCATTTTGATAGTGACTAGCGATCTCCAACACCTTTTCGTTCCTCAGCTGCTGGCTGGACATCATTCTCGGCCAAATGTGTGTCCAAACCTTTCCCCATTTTAGTTAATGGATTTGTTCTTACTGTTGAGGTCCAGGAGATCTCTATAGATTTTGAATACAAATTCTCCATGTTTGCAAATTCTTTCTCCTAGCCTACAAGGGGCTTTGTCTTCTTAGGAATGTCTGTTTTCATCTCTCCTTCCTTCCCTCCGTCTCTTTCCTTCCTTCTTTCCTTTTTTTAATTTGTTCTTGCGGTGCTGGGCGTGGAATCCAGGGCCGCCTTCTGAGCTGCATCCTCTGCATTTTTTACGTTTTTATTTCAAAACAGGGTCTAAGTCACCAAGTTGGCTAGGCTGGGCACAAGATTTTGATCCTCCTGCTTCAGCTTCCCAGAGTGCCAGCATTACAGGCCTGTGTCACCATATCTGTGAAATAATAGCCTTCAGAAAGCAAAACTTTTAATTTTGATAAAGTCAAATTTACTATGCTTTTCTTTTATTATACTTTTGGTGTCATTTCTGTGAACTCTGCTCGAACCCAGGTAACAAAGACTCTCTTTTTTCTCCCAACAGTTTTATGGTTTTAGGTTGAACATTTCAATCTATTATCTATATAATTATGTTTTTTCTTATTTCGACTGTTGATGTGGTAGATCACAAGAGCTGAGCTGTTAAATATTAGTCACACTCCTGGTATTAACCCCCCCCAGGCCACGGTATGTTGTTCGATATATCTGCATGAACTAGAGACACATTGCTGCTTTTGCTTTGCTGATGCTTTATTGAGGATGTTTGTCTCTATGTTCATGAGAGATACGTGTCTGTAGTTTTCTTGTTTCTGTTTTTAGCATCAGGATAAAACTTGCATCATGAAGCGAGTTGGAAAATATCACCTCTTCTTTCTGGAAAAAGAGTGTAAAAAATGGTGTCATGTCATTCTTAAAAGATTAATAGAATTTGGCCGTGGAACCATCTGTGCTTGGGTATTTCTGTCCCAGAATGTGTTTAAGTACAAATTCAATTCTTTTCATCAATGAAGGAACTCAGGGTTTTATATTTTACCTTGGGTGGATGATCTGTAGCTGTGGAAGAGTTGGTACGTTGCATCTGAGCTGTCAAACTGACGTGCTTAGAACTGTCCCTAGTGTCCCTTCCCCAGGTGCCCTTTCGTGGTTACGGCCTCTGTAGTGATGCCCCCATCCCGGTGGGGAAAACGCGTGTCTTCTCTTTTCCCTGTTGTTCTGACTCAAGGTTATTATTTTGTTGACCCTTTCAAAGAAACAACTTTTAATGCCATTAGGTTTTTTTTGCTATCTGCCCATTTTTAACCTCACTGATACCTATTTGTATTTCTTCTGTTCACTTGCTTATGTTAGCTCTTCTTTTATGATTCCTTAAAATAAAAACTTAGATTATTGCTTTGAGACTTTTCTAATACAAGCACACAGCTTGTGATCCTCCTGCCTCAGCCTCTCAGAGTGCTGGACCAACAGGCCTGCACCACCCTGCTAGCTTCGTCAGCTGGACTAAGCTTTCTTGCCCTCTCTGTCCTGCTGCTCCTTCTGCCATTGATTGGCCCTTTCTTTGCTGTTTTCTTTCCATCCAGACAAGGTTGGAATTTTCCGGAGGGCACAGAGGGGTGATAGACACGCTGGCTTGGGGAGTGACAGGCAGCTCTGGTGCTGTGCAGGTGGCTCCATCTGGAAGCCTCCCGTGTCCTTGCCTCTTGCAATCCTTGAGTCACCCCGGGAGGTGGTCAGGGCAGGCACACTGTTCCACGGTCACAGCAACAGGCCTTTTGGATGTTGGATGTGCCCTTCTCGAGGTCCCCGTGTTGGAGAAGCAGAGTCCCTCCAGGTGGGTTTCCCGAGTCCGAAGTCCTTCGCCACAGCTTTGTCCTCTGGTGTGACACGAGCATTTCGTGATCTTGTGATTCGGCTGACCAGCTTGTAAGGCATCTGCTCAAGGCATTTTCCTCGGGCGATGCCTGAGGCGGGCGGCTTGCCTGGACCTCAGCCGCAGCAGGGTGGGTGGCACCCACAGCCTGCCAGGGTTCACCGTTGTAGTTTGTTCCTGTCCCTGCGAGCATTGTTAAATACCTAGTGTATTTCCAGCACAGCACCCCAGCTAACCTAGGAGACAGAGGATCAGTAAGACCCTCCCCAACTCCTGGCTTTGCAGGGCCAGGCTGGGTGGTCATCTCCACCCTTCTGTTCCTCAAGGGGTTTCCAGAAGACTTAGGGAAAACTATCTGGGCTTATGGAGCTCTCCTTTCCCCCACAGTCCTCCGGGAATCACATGAACAGGAGAAGGAAGCCCTAACCCGCTCCTTCCAGGAGGCCAAAGCTGCCCTTCAGGTGAGACAACGGAGCAATGCCTGTCCTTGGCCTGGGGAGGGAGCCCTGGCAGAAAAGCAGCATGGAGCCCCAAGGCAGCTGAAACTGAGGGGCTCTGCTGTAGAGGGGCTAAGGTGACCACCTTCCATGAGCCCAAGCCCCTGATGTGGCCAGACCATTATTAGCTTAAGAGGACTCCATTTGCAGCTGGGGTTGGCTGGTTTTTGCGAGCTCTGTTGGGAGGATATTGGAGACCGCATGGCTGCCACATGACTAGACAGGTACATAGATGCCCAGGGACTCGCGGGGTGGAAAGAGGGCATTCAGCTAGCTCAGTGTGGCTGCCCAGGGGACATTTCCTAGAGGGAAGGAGATCTGAGCTGGAACCCAAAAGATGAGTTAGAATTCTTCATAAAGAAGCATAGGGAGAATGCCCTGAGTAGAGGAAAGCAATGTGTCCTTAAACTGGAGAAAAGCGGGAAAGAATACAGACTACCTGAGGACCTGGAGGAAGTCCAGGTGCCAAGGTGTGACATTCCAGCAGGGAGGGGAAGCTGCGGAGGTCGGTGAGGCCAGGAGCCCGCTAGCCGCGCAAAGGGGCCGCGCCGGATCCAGGGGCAACGGCCGGGGCTGCGGAGGAGGAAATCTCGGCAGGGAGGGAAGCTGGGAACAGGAGTGAACCTTGTTGTTGGAGCAGAGATGGGATGTGGAGACAGGAGCGAGGAGGTGAGCCCAGAAAAGGTCCTCAAGGACCTAGGGAGCCATTCCAGGCCACACAGCGAGTGGGGCTGGGACGCTTCAAGCAGCAGCTGAAGGAGACTAAACCCGGGTTGTCGTGTAGAGCAGACTGCAGAGGGACTGAGGGGCCCAAGCCTCTCCGTCCCTGGGAGGTGGGGGTCTCCGCCTTCCTACCAGACTGATCCCCTCCCCCCTGCTCTCCTGCAGGACACCGTAGCAGCCCTGACTGCCCAGCTGGAGGCCTTCCAGGCCAAGATGAGGCGGGTGGAGGAGTCCATCCTGACCCGAGACTACAGGAAGCACATCCAGGTAGGGGCTGCCGTGCTCCGCAGGCCTTTGAGGAGTCAGGGCCGGGCAGCGTGGGAAAGGCCGCTCCTCCACCAGGCCAAGGCTCCGAGCTGAGAGCTGGTCTTCCGAGCTGGTCTTCCGAAGGCCCGGAGCAGAGGGGTCCACACTTCCCTGAGCAGGAGGGGAAGGTGTGGGCACAGGCAGGGGGTGGGAAGAGCCCCAGCCTCTGGGTCTGGTGAGATCTGGGTGCACATAGCAGACCTCCCATGTAGCACACACCCAACTATGTGACAGGCAGCTGCTTTACGTGGGAAAGTGCTGGGAAAGGAGATGCAGCAAATTAACACTTCCTGAGAGTCTCCGGAAAGCCCAGAAGGGAGGCAGCCCGTGCCTGCCTCTGGCTGCTGTCTGCTGAGATCCCTCTGTGTCCCCACCTAGGACTATGGGAGCCCCAGCCAGTTCTGGGAGCAGGAGCTGGAGAGCCTGCACTTTGTCATCGAGATGAAGAACGAGCGGATTCACGAGCTGGACAAGCAACTGATCCTCATGGAGACAGTGGTCAGTGGCTGCGCATGGCGAGGCACCACCTGGGGCCACCGCTGTCCAGGCATTTCCTTGGGAAAGTGCGCCCCACCCCACCCCAGTGCCCCACCCTTCGATCTGCTTCTGTACTGAGCAGTCAGCTGGGTCAGGGTGGCTTCTTGTCATGGGTCCTGTGCTTTGACTGGCCACTCATCCAGCTGTAACTTGGACCAGCTGGGACAAGTCACCTGGCTAATCAGGAGACACTGGCAGAAGTCGCAGGCCAGGCAGGGGCCGAGGATAAGAGGCTCTGTCCACAGAACAGGAGCCTCAGAACCCTGGGCTAAGTCCATACAGACTGGCTGCTCTGGAAGTTTCCCTGGGCTCCCGTGCGCAGCCACCTCACGCCCCCACCCCAGCCTTCCCCATGAGCGCAGTTGAGCCATCCTTGCAGAGAAGCATAATAGACCCGCTTAAGGCTATTTCTACAGACCGGGTCCTTTTGACTTTCAGAGACCAAGAACAACACCCTTTCTCCTGTAAGCCGAGGGCAATGCGTGAGGGTGGCAGCTGTGTTCTTTTTCACCTCTCCCTGTAGAAAAGTTAAGTGCCGGCAGCCTGGTTAGCTCTGTAGCTTTATTACAGGCTGTCTTGCTGCTCTGTGAAATGCACATCCAGGAAGGATACATCTGCACGGGGGGACCCTGGACAAGAGGGAGGCGACAGCAGGCGTTGTGCCCTGTGAGTCCTGCAGCTTTCTGAGCTCATTCTGATTTGTTACAGAAAGAAAAAAACCTGATGTTAGAGGAAAAAATCACAACCTTGCAGCAGGAGAATGAGGACCTTCACGTCCGAGCCCGGAACCAGGCAGTGGTGTCAAGGTACTGTGCCCGCCTCCTTCCCCCGCCCCGCTGTGGCCCCTGTGGGCAAAGTGTCCAGCTGGGAGGGTCTCTGAGGGCCCGGGGAGTGGGCTGATGGGCAGCTAAGCCTAGGGAGGAAATGTGGCTTCCCTTTCCTCGGGAGTCAGGAAACGCAGTGGACCGGCTCCGCCAGAAACGTGTCCGTGTCCGAATCTGTTGCTGCTGCCTCAGTGGGCTTCCTGGGAGGAGGGGAGACAGGAAGTGTGGGGTAAACGGGCTGCTTGGGGTGGCCCGGTTCTCAGGGCTTCGGAGTGCAGGTAGCTGAGAGAATGTGCCTCTCCTGGAATCCCACGATGATTCCAAGGGCCGGGTCCTCTGTCATTTTCCCCTTACCACGAGGAAACTGAAATTCAGTGACAGCAAAGGACCTGTCCAGGATTTCACAGAACGGAGATCTGGGGCAGCCCTGAGCTGTCATGGAGGACCGTGAGCTGCTCTACAGGCTGCTGGGCACACAACAATTGCCGGGCAGGTTGGGGGCCCCAGAGTAGGCTGTCGGCCCTGCCCAGAGAAGGCTGAGCCCCTGCAGCCGCCCTGGCCTCTGTCGGTACCGCAGGCAGCTCTCGGAGGACCTGCTCCTGGCCCGCGAGACCCTGGAGAAGGAGTCACAGATACAGCAGCAGCTGCAGCAGGAGAAGGAGGAGCTGCTGTACCGCATCCTGGGGCCGGATGCCCCGCCCGCCTTCCCCCTGGCCCCCGTCACTCCCACGGAGGTCTCCTTCCTGGCCAGCTAGGGGACAGCAGCCTGCTATGACGCCCATGGTTACGACTCCCTCCGAGCATTTCCGGAGAAGATGGGACAGCCTCTCGGCTCGTGTCCAGGGAGGCGCGAGGGCAGGGCTGAGCTGGGGTCCAGGCGGTGCCCCGCGAGCCCTGGGCACTGGGTCACAAAGAGCACCCAAGCGCCCTTGCGGGCCCTGGGAACACTCAAGAGGAGTCCCCTCCCTCCCACTCCTGTTGCCCAAATCAGGGAAACTGAGGCTTCTCCTGGGCCCTCTGACAAAGAGCCAGCTCTGGTCCCGGCCTGCACTGTGCTGCCAACTCATGGTTTTGGCCTGGTTTACCTCTGCTCTGAGACTGTTACCGTCACTGTCAGGCGACTCGAGGAGCTGACTGTAGGCCTGACCAAGTCAGGTTAGGGCTGGGGCTGCACGTACCCTGCGACTCAGACCGGGCCCGGGGCGGCCGGGCCGGGGTCCCTGCAGGCCCGCAAGCACTCCTAGTCCCTTCGTCTCGGTGCCACCCATGCCCAGAGGCCTCGACAGGGGACCGGGGGCCGCATCCCTGAACAGATGAGGAAACCGAGTGGGAACAGACCCCAGAGTCAGAATGGCCCTGCCCTGTGGCTCTTTCCCTTCTCCTGGGCTCTGGGGACGTCGGGCTGTGACTGACAGGACCCTTCTATCCAATCCCACACCCAACCCTCTCTCTCCTGCTGTCTGCCTTTACTCCTCCTGCCGTACAGGGCTCCCGCACAGCCCTCAGCTTTCCCACCCATGAAAAAAGGGGTTGCTGGAATCCAGGGGGTACATGCCCATAATCTCCACACTCCTGGAGGCCGAGGCAGAAGGACTGCAAATTCAAACCCAGCCTAGGCAACTTAGCAAGACCCTGTCTCCAAATAAAAGCGGGTCTGGGATGGTAGCTCGGTCCCCAGGACCACGCGCTCGCACGGGGCCGGGAGCTCAGTGGGTGACCTCGGCAGGTCCGGCCCTGAGTCTGTGGGTGGCAGGCTCTTCTCAGGAAGCTTGCACTCCATGGAGCCTGTCCACGAGCTGCTTCCACACAGCCGCCTCTCCTTAGTCCTCAAGTGTCCCTGAAGCAGGCTCTTGTTCTCAGCAGCGGAGCTAATGGAGGTCACCAGAGCACAGGGGCCCAGCGTCCAGGAGCCCTGACTTGGCTCACAGGAAGCTGGTCCATGGTCGCCATAGCTGCCCTATGGGCAGTGTCCGCCTGCCTTTCTCAGTGCCCTGGATGCAGCCTCTACCTCTTTCGCTCCAGAATTCGGAGGCCACCGTTTTCCCCGCCTCCCCAGTGAGCAGGGGGACCAAGGGAGACTGGAGTACAGGGGTGTTTTTCCGGCCATGGCCAGTCTTTCTCCACAGAGCCTGAGGCCAGCCCCGGGGTGAGGCATACGTGTCATTTTTCATGCAACTTTTCCCAAAGCAGAACAGATGTGTGGTCTGTCTGTAGGACTTCCCCGTCCTTTAATGTGCTACTGTGCTCTGCGAATTTTCACACAGGGAGCAAAGTATCGAGCATCTACCAAACTTCTTTAGGCTGCAGGATGCACTTTAGGAAGCCCCCTTCCAGCAGGAAGGGGCAGGGCCGGGGGGCAGGGGTTTCCCTCGTTTGGCCCGTGGTAGACGGAAATAAACTGTGGTCAGACCCTACTCAGGGGCGGGCAAGCTGTGGAACCTAAAGGTCGGTGAAGTATCTTTTCTTTGCCTCTGCTTTTCCTGGGAGAAGAAAGAGGTGGCCAGGATCTTTAAGGAATAAATTCCGGGGCCTGGGGCCCCTCAGCCCTTCTGGGCTGCCTTCTCAGGTGCCCGAGGACCTGACTCTGCCCTGGAGGTAGACAGGGCGAGGGCCAGGGCTGGACTGAAGGATGAGGGCGTGGGGCTGCTGTAGGGGAGGGGGATGCGGGGGGCGGGGTGAGTGGGAAGGCTTCTACCTGCACAAGGGGACCCTGGGGAGCCCACAGGTGCACCCATCCTGCCCCTGCTCCACACCCAAGCGCCTGCAGCCCAGAGGCAGGAAGGAGGAGCTAAGAAAGGGTGTGGCTTCCGGCCACGTGGACATGGGTGGTGGCAGGTTGGTGGCCCTTCAGGCGGAGATGCCACCATCCCAGTGGGCCCCTTCCACGCACAGGGTGCTCCGTGCCGGACCTACCCCTGGTGACAGAGGCTGCAGGTGACACAGGGTAACCATCCGTTAGCTGTTCCAGGTGCCATCTCCGGCTCAGGCACCAGGTGACCGACCCTTTAGGCAAAGGGGAAGTGCCCTCCCAGGGCACACATGGTAACCCTTAGTGCCAAAGCTCCTTAGAGGCCAGGTTCCTCATGAAAACCTTTGTGCTCCTCAATCCCTGGAGAGAAGCCGAGGTCCCTTCCCTGCTCCAGAAGCACTCGAAGTGACTGGGCTCAGAGCAGCATCCCCTGTGATGCGTTGTGCTCCTCTGGTTCTACAGGGGCGTGGTGAGTGCTGGGTTTGTCCCCACGCCAGGCGAAGTGCAGGTTCCATTAATACAGTGCTGGGAAATGCTGGGTGACAGAGGGAACCGGGATGCAGACCACTGATTCTCCCGTGTGCACGTGTGTTCCCACTCCCTACGGTGCATGAGGAGTGTTGGGGCCACATTTTCCCGAGAACATGGTCCTGGGCAGCGGGCGTGTGGGAGGAGCTCTCCGGTACCCCTCACGCCCGGGAGCGCACTTGGGAAGACGCCTGCCCAGGCAAACCACAGCCCCAAGCGTGTCTGCTGCCCCTCTCTGGTCTCAGTTTCGCTTCTGCCAGTGGGAGAGCCCTGCGCCCTCTCTTCCTCTACCTCCGGAAGCCTCTGCCCTTGCTTCCTCCGCGGGTGTGTTGGCTGGGCCCGCAGGAGGTCAGCACCAGTGTGGGGAGGAGAGAGGAGGAGGCAGGGATTCCGATGTCCTGGCTCAGTCACCTGGAGGCCAGGGCAAAGCGGAGCGTGGGCCTTTTGGGTCCGACCGCGGTGCTGGGCTCCTGGGCACGGCCCGTCTGTCCCCTGTCTGCCCTGCTTTTGCTCCTGCTGCCTTAGGACCTCAAGGCCTTGTACTCGCCTAAGTCCACCCTTCGAGGGTCCAGCCAAGTTCCAGCTCTTCCAGGGGATTCTTTCAGGAGTTCCTAAAGCCCTCCATGTTCAGAGCACACTTTGGCACAGCTGCTTCCAGATGTTTGAAGGTTTTTGAGAGGAAAAAAACTACCACTGCCACTACCACCACCTCTCTCCTATCACCTTGGCTTTATTTTATTGGGGTTTTTTTTTGGTCTGTTTGAGACCAGGTCTTGCTATGCAGTTCAGGCTGGCCTTGGGCTCACTTTGTAGCCCAGGCTGGTCTTGAACCTCCTGCCTCAGCCTCCTGAGTGCTGGGATTACAGGCGTGAGCCATGCCCTGCTTTCTACCATCACCTTGGGAACGTCTGGCCCACAGTGTGCGCCCCGGAAACAGTCTTTAGTGACCTTCTCTGGTCACGTCCTCACGGCCTGTCTTCGTGTGGGGAGGGCCACTCTGGCGGTCCCTGGAAGATAACTCCTTGACCCCCTCTCTGAAGTAAACCCATGCACATAGCCCCGTCATGGCGCTGGCGTCCTGCGTGAGCCTGCAGCCTCACTGTTTAGACCGTCAGCCTGCAGGGCGCAGAGCCCTGTCTCCCTCCTTGACCAGGGCTGCAATCTCAGATCCAGGACATCGATTGACAGTCAGATAAATGAACAATGGAGCGAGTTACACCTTATCCTTGGGCGAGGCCCAGATGGAGCAAGCCACTTGCTCCGTGTTGCTCCGAAAAGTAGTGTCAGGGTGAGGACTCGAATCCAAGGTCATCAGGCGGGCAGCAGTCCCCTGGTGCAGTGATCACGAGGCCTTCGGCACTCCCCTCACCACCGCTCCCCGGCCCCCCCCCCCCCCCC
>PVLA01014137.1:0-32486 GCA_004027455.1 Hydrochoerus hydrochaeris
GGCCTAATAATCTCACACATCTCTTCCTCCTGTGGGCGTCCGGTCCTCCTGCGGGCGTCCGGTGCGTCGGCTTGCATTTCCCGGGCTGACTCAATGTCAAGATTAAAATGTTAATTGATACCTATTGCCCTGAACCTGGGGCGATTCCTGCTTGGAGTTGAGGTCAATTAAAACCTATTGTTTGGGATTGTCCCTGCCTAGCCCTGGGCCTGGGGCGTTTCCTGCTTGGGGCTGGGGGTTGTTACCAGGGTTGGCAAATATATATTCCAGCTTCTAAAAAATAAAAGCGGATTCAGATTCACTCACAGACTGGTGTGCAGTGTTTTCTGTCTCTCACTGGCCGACTCCCTGTCCACCTTTGGGAAACCCTAGCCCTGCCGCAGCTGGACTCCGGCACCCACCTATATGACTTCATTTTATTTTAATCACTTCTTTGAAGGCATTGTTTTCAAATACCTATCATGGACTTTTTTTTTGTCTTTCTGAGACAGGGTCTCATTGTGCAGTTCAGCCTGGCCTTGAGCTCACACTGGAGCCCAGCCAGTTCTCAAACTTGCAACGATACTCCTGCCTCAGCCTCCCGAGTGCTGGGATTACAGGCATGCACCACCAAGCCTGGCTTTATCATATTCTGATATAGTAGGGATCAGGATTTCAACATATGAATTTGGGGGAAATGATTCAGTCTAACTTTTATGAATAGATGAATAATCTTCCTATTTTTAAGAACACTCAGTAGAATAAACTTATTCCTCTGGCTTGAAAATCTTCTTTTCCAGGAACTTATATGATTGTGTCAGATTTTTTTCCTTGTTTCTCTGGCTAAACTCAAGGTCCTTTTTGTTTGTTTCATTTTGTTTTGTTTTGTTTTATGCCACCTCCTCTTTTGCTTCAAATGCTGGTTTCTTGGTTCTCTACCCTTGTCCTTTTCTCCTTTGACTCTACAGAGACCTTAGTCAAAACCTTAATAATTCTAATTAATGGCTGTCAGTATAATTTATATTCTTATGATTCCTAAATGCAAATCTGTAATACAGATTGCTCCTGCTAAGCTTTGAGACGTTGTATCCAACTCCCATCTTGAAATTTCCTCTGGGATTCTCATAAGCATTCCTATAACTGGAACTCAGAACTTTTGAGTTGTATACAAAATCTGTGTCTCTTCTGTTAGTTTATTTCTTCTCTAGTCTGCCTGCTATTTAGAAAAATCATTTCTACTTGCTACTGCAAGAAATAAGAAATGGTTTTTGATGTTTCCTTTTCCTCATCACTCTACCATCAGACTTGTGACCAAACCCTGGTTGTGTGTTTTCAACTAATATCCTGAAGCAAACCACTCTCAGCATTCCCATCCCTATCTCTCATCTAATCTACAAACATAAACTCTTTTTAAAAGCATTTTTGTCATTTAATAATCTTTGTTATTTAAAATAGAACTTATCAAGCATATACATTAGCAACAGAATCCTCAATGTTCAAAAGCGCTTTGTAAGCCCAGCTTCTGGAGGCCGAGGCAGGAAGGCTTGGTGTGGACAATGGCGAAGGACTCTACAGCAGAGGGCATATACAAAAGGGGTGCAGGGCTGGCTCCCCGGCAAACAGCACTGCCACATTGCAACTAGAGCTTGGCCAAAAGACAATGCCTTTTCTTTCACATATGTTTTTGTATGTGAATCTCAAAATTTCTATACAGAACAATAGTAATTTTTAAAATGTTATTCCTATCAGTCCAGTATTATAGAAATTAGATAATTACAGTCCAAATTTGTGTTTTTCTTTTTCAAAAAAGAAAAAAAAAGGTTTAAAAAATTTCAGGAAACATACATTTGAATTGTGCAAGAGACAACAGTGCTTCTTAAAGAAATCAGGAATCTCTAGATACATTTTACTCATACTTCTCACTGCTTTGGTGGCCCAGGCCTAAAATCCCTGAACTCTGAGAGGCTGAGGCTAGAGGACCCCAAATTCTAAAATTCAAGCCCAGACTTAGTGAGATTCTGTCTCAAGAAATGAAACAAAACAAAGCAAAACAAACCCCCCAAAATAAAACAAACAAAATATCTGTAAGAGATTACAAAATGGTCAGAGATCTATCTCAGGGTAAAGACCCTGGATTCAATCTCCAGAACTTCCAAAAACATCTTTTTTTTTTTTCTTTTTTGAGACAGGGTCTCGCTATGCAGTTCAGGCTGGGCTTGAGCTCACTTTGTAGCCCAGGCTGGTCTTGAACTCACAATGATCCTCCTGTCTCAGCCTCCCAAGTGCTGGGATTACAGGCATGAGCTATCACGCCTGGCTAAAATCTTTAATGACTTCCCACCTATGAGATAGTTCTAGATTGCATGTTTGGAGGATGCAGTCACTAGGGCTGCCTTATTTATTTCTGTTTATGCAAAGTGTCTTACTTTTCTTATTGCTAAGACAAAATATCTAACACCCAAAATTAAAGGGGGAAAGATTTATTTAGTTCACAGTTTATAGAGGTTTTAGTACATAATTGGCTGGCTCCAAGACTGGGTGATTTAGCAGATGCCTATTACAGAGGAGAACAGTTCATGGCCTCCACAGGACACCAAAATCAACAAATGGCCTTAACAGCATCTTTCTGGCCCTTTTATATTATCCAGACTACTTTGGGTAGATATCACTTACATTCTTAATCCTAGCACCCTTGAGCCTAGCATTGCACCATGAATCCATTCCAGCATCACACAGTCTAGATCCAGCCACCTTTGCAAATTCCCAATAACCACATGAGGCTTTGGAGGGGAGGCATCTAGACCCAAGCCATAACACAGAGCTTGTACTTATACGCACTCATGATACTGATCTAGCTCTTTTAAGTCTCTTCAGCCTCACTTCTCACCCTACTACTCCTATATCTCATTCATGTTGCACTTTTTCAAGTCTTTGAGCTGTATTAGCTCGGAGCTTGATTGACTCTCTTTATTGGTTGCCATCTACCTATATTCATGCTCTTCTAAGTGGTGTCAGAGACCAGCTATATTTCTGGGAGACAGAATCCAGATCCCAATCCAGACTTAATGAGTCAGAATCTCCAATTTAACAAGGGCCACAGGTGATTCATGTATACATTAAATTTACATACTGTCCTCTAGCTCTCAGCCTTGGTGTCATGTTTTTACAGTGACCTTTCCCAACTGACCAGTACCAATGGGGTCACTTAATGGACTCACTCACAGTGACTGGTATCCAGAAATGAAAGGATATGAACCCCAGTGAGAGGAAGTGAAATCTACCAATCAGAGGCTGTTCATTTCTGAATTTTACCTAAAGCAGACACTGTCAAAAGTTTAACTGTATAAAGAAATGTAAAAAGTATGGGAATATTGTTAGATTGTTGAACAGAACTGTTTACAGTTTCACTGTTTGAATGTCCACTTTGTATGTTTTAATTTTGTAACTTGAACTATTTCTACGAGGACAATATGTAATTTATCAACTAGTGATTTCTTACTGTTTATCTTTTTTTTTGCAATACTGTAATATTTCTACCCTTTTTCTGTTTTTTTTCTCTTTAAATAAAAAAAGTATGGGAATAGTTTGAGAAAATTGAAAATTGCACATTTTGTTATCTTTCAAAAATATTTTTGAGTTTTCCCTGAAAAACACTTTATAGAGTTGTTTTGTTTTAATTTGCCACCTCATGACACTATAGGATAAGGCACAGCAGTGAGCCACAAGTGGTTTGGGCTTTCCAATGTTTCATTGATCCATGGTGGTGGGGTGCATTCTAGAAGTCCAGCTAGAATGCCTACTCTTTAATGTAGTTTGATTGCTGCTTTGTTACAAGTCAATGTTTAGTGTTTTGTTGCAAACACTTTGGACGTTGCATTGCGGACTGATGGGTTTGTGTTCCTGGGGTCTTCTGTAGATTCTGTTAGAAGCCAAATAATCACATTATTGCAGACACCTAGCATTTTCAAAGGACATATTAGTGTTGAACCAATGAACTAAGCCATATTTAATGTTCATAAGAAGAAAGAAAATAAAGTATTAAGAATAAACACTTCTTAAACTTGCCCTTGACAGCATTCCTAAGATGTCACATGTTTATAAAAATGTTTTGTTGTCTCCGCTAGCAAGTATTTTAGGATTTTATAGTTAGAAAAATATTCTATTAATTTAACTGGGAAACTTGGTGCAGTTGTTCAGCAAACTGAAATTGTTGGCAGAGATGTAATTTTAAAGTATAATTCCACTCGTTCCTTGAGCATTACAGCTGTTTCTTGTTTGTTTAATAATAGAGCTGATGAGTGGTTAATTTGAGTGGAAAGCTGGTGCAGGTGTAGTACTATTTAGACATAATGGAGGGCATATTTGACATCTGTTGCAAGATATAGGGGTAAAGCAAAGCAGAAGTTGAAGTCATCCTGTGTCAAGTCTATGTAGTTTAAAACCTCACATAGTTTCTCTGGACATTGAGAAAGAAAGTTTAGTAGAAATCCAAGAAAATAAGAGGGAAAAACATTTGTTGTTTGTATTCTCTAGGGCACTTGTTTAGTCATGGCAAAAACTCCTCAGAAAGTTTTATCTCAAATTTTCCTCTCACTCAGTTTAAAATTTGAAACTCAGGCTTTGTGCTTTTTCTCCCCTGGTTACACATTACAGTCACTAGAGTGACATTTAAAAAAGCACACGCTTGTACATTCATTAGGATGGCCACTACCAAAACCCCAGAAAATAATGAGTGCTGTCAAGGGTATAGAGAAATTGTAACCCTGTGCATTGCGGGCAAGAATTCCTGGGTGCAATAGCCCTGGGATGCAGTATGCAGTACCTTAAAAACTAACTGTGGAATTACCATATGATTCAGTTATCCTAGCCATATCTTTGTATGTCTGTTCTTATATTTGTATCTACATCTATTTCCAAAAAATTGAAATCAAGGACTCATTTATTTGTACATATATGTGATAGTATTGTAATGGCATCATTTACTATAGTTGAAATTAACCAAGAAGGTTAAACAATTTCAAAACCCATTGACAAATAAGCGGACAAACCAATGTGGTATTTTGTGTATGGAATATTATTTGTTTCTAAAAAAGGACATCCTTATACAAATTATAACATAGCTGAAACTTGAAAATATTATGCCAAGTGAAATAAGCCAAATATAGAGGAAAAAATATTGTATGACTGCATTTATATGAGATACCTAGGACTAAGAAAATTGGAAATTTGGAACCCAGGAATTTATTTATTTATTTATTTATTATGATTTAAAAAGTTTTACTAAACAAACAAAAAAGGAGAAAAATGATACATAATTAAAAAAGAAATAGGAAATTAACACTAATACATTATATATTGTTATCTTGAAAGTAGTTGCTCAGATTATAAGATTTAGCCATGAAAAAATGATTAAATAATCAGACAATGAAAACATAACTGTTCTTTTTGATGAGCAGAGATTAGTAGTATAGTTATCTATCTTATGTACATTTACATAAACATATATGTATAGGCATGTATATATATATATATATATATATATATATATATATATATAAAATCTTTCCCCTTCTTTCTTTTCTCCTTTCCCCTGTCCCAGTTGTTCTTTCCTTTTGAGTACTTTCTTTCCTTTTCATTTTCACAATATCTATTGGCACCGAGAAGTTTAAAAAGACAGAAAGTGGAGAGAGGTGTCCAGATTAAAGAGGTGGGCAGGAATAGGGAGTTGTCGTTAATGGACACAGTTTCTGTTTGGGACTATGAAGAAGTTCTGGAGATGGATGCATAACATTGTGAATGCACTTACTGTCATTGCATACCTCACCAGCTGTTAAAACAGCAACAGCACTGCTTGGACTGCACAGTCAAACTTGTTGACATGACGGGTTTGTTCTATGGCCTGGGAAACAGTATCCTCCAGTGCCCCTGTGCGTGGGCTGCCATTGCAGAGCTGTTCCACATCTTTCTTGTTTTCCCACTGAGGTCTCTTTGCCCCTAAAAAGACTCATGCAACAAAACCAGGTTTTCTTCTTCCTCTTTTCACTCCAACCTTCCTCCCGAATCTCAGGTATGCATTAATAAAAAATCAAGAAGACTAAAAATTCATGGTAGAAATAATCTCAAGGACTATGCCTCTTTAAATTTTAATTTCTATTAGCATATGTTTGAAGTACACAGCAATTCCATTCATCGTGGGAAGGTGGTTCATGTATATAACACTTCTTCATTTTGTTTTTCATAGTTTTTCACTCCCTGCTTTCTTCATCTCTTGACTACCTTCCCCCCTTGTAAAAATTAATTAATTAATTAGTCTGACCCTAAACAGTGAAATTCCAACAAAGTGAAGGCTCAAAAACCTTATCACTTAGGCATTTATGTGTGAGTAATTATTTTTTAAAAATATTTGTAATAAAAGCAGGACAAGGAAAGCAATGAATGGACCTAGAAATCTTTCTGAGGCTCAACAAAAGATCTCTGGATTCATAACACCCAAAAGTAGTAGGGAAGCTCATGGCTCCCCATTCTTCCTCTACCTGCACCTATACTGTTATTCCTCTTTCACTCCCTGCAGCTTCTCCTGGGATCCTGGGACTCGAGCCATCCACAGGTCTGGTTATCTCCCTTCTACTCCCTTTCGTAAATGAACATGTTTCAAAGTGAGGTGCTGATCTGCATTAAACTAGATGAATTTGGCAATGATGGTTAATTCCATACTGGCTTTCAATATCTGCTAAAGAAGTTATATCTTCCATTGAAAAAGTTACCACATACTGTAGGGGACTTGCTTAAAGAGTGAATGGTTAAACTGCGGGGCAGAAGGGCACTGGTTTCCTGACAGTTGAGAAATTCAGACTAGTGAAACGTGTTGCCTCTGGTCATTGTCATTCTCTTTTCCTCAAGAACGGGGCCTACCCTTGAGACAGCTTCTAGGCCAAACTGCTTTTTTCCTTACACTGATGTTCTAAAGGAAAGCCCGAGGGTCACTGCTTTGGGGCTTCTCTTAGGGGAATGCTTTCTATTGAGATGGCTCCTCTGGGCTCCTCTCTTGAGTCGTCATTCATTCTCTACACCACCACAGTTCACACTGTGACATTGCACCATGTTGATTATGTTTCCTGGGACATAACTTACACAGCTGTTTTTCTGGATATACATTTCACTTTCCTTTTGTGAAAAATAGTTTGTTGAACCCAGAAATTTCTCAGGTCTCTTACAATTAAGTTTATCTCCTTTTATTATAGAGTTCTGGTTTGTCAGTGCCTACTACATCTAGCCTTTTTCTTTGGCTTAGCAACATGTTTTCTCCTTTTCTATTCATCTATTCTTTTCCCTCTCATTTATCTAATCTATAATATGCATACTTTACCCAAACTGACTTCAACTTCTATTTCATATCTCCTTTTATGCAGATGTCCTCCTTTCATGTCTCTGTTGAAGGCAATAAAACTAGATAAAACTCATTGTAGTTAAAGTACGTATTCTATTTGTTTGGTGGTGAAATTCTGATAAGAAATTCAAAGTACTTTTTAAGTCATTTAATCACCAGGAAGTGAAGGTAAAGAGGAGTAAATTTCAGAGGCTACCTCTGTCAAACATAGGAATTTTCTCACCGATTTTTATTGAGATTTAAAAAATTTATTTTGCCACTAGTTCACTCTGAAATTTCTCAGCCTAACTGGGATGCAGTGAGGAGTTGGCAAATGGAGAATCCTATGTGCAGCTCTTTGCTGGAGTTGATAATGAAATATTCTCGAATTTTGTGATGGGATTGTCTAACCATTGGTGGCTTGAAATTGACCATGATGGGAATATTTACATGATGTTACTCATCCAGGCTTCTTCTGTTCTGCTAAAATACTGTTTATCAGCTCCACACCTTTGTTCTTCTTGTTAGACATTCAGAATTCCTGTAAATATTCACAGACCCTTTGAGAGGAGCTTTGTTAGCCGACTGCTGATTCACCACCCTCACTCACTCCCTTGGTTCTTCTCTCTCTCCCATCTCTCCTGCTATTTCGCTCCCAGGGTTGTTTTGCTTTATGCACATTGGCCAGGCATGCTCCTGTGGTGGGCAGGTGACCAGTTATTTGTTCTTTCTTCCTCAGATGTCTGCAGAGCTGGCTCTTTCGCCTCTCTCAGATGTCCTTTTCTCAGTAAGAACTTCTCAAATCTCCTGTGAGTTCTGTCACAAACAACACAAGTTAATAACTTAAAAGAACACATTCTCATGTAAAGTAGAATCCATTCCTTCACAGTTTCCAGGCTTCAGGGGACACCAGTATCCCTTGGCTCATGTTGCTCTTCTAGCCAGCAACTGCGCCATGCGATCTCTGTTTGTGCATTTTTTATCTCTCACTTTTTGCTACCTCTTTTTTAGTAAGCACTCCCAAATAATCCCCCATATCATGATTTTTAACTTAAACATATCTATAAAGTTCCTTTTTCCACAGAAGGATAGGGACATGTCTGGGGAACCATTATTTTACTGAGTATACCTTCTTTGACTGTGCTGTTGACTTCGTACCTAGCCAATCCCAGCAATCTTATCTGTTTTCTATTCTAAATTTTCCCAGTAATCATACCACTGGCATATGACTTGTGTTGATGGTCTCTAGCTTTCCACTGAGACATAATCTACATGAAGGTAATGTTTTTGTTTTCTCAAGTGCTGGGGCCTGAACCCAGGTCCTTGTGCATGCTGGCAAATGTTCTACTATTAAGCTATATCCCAAAATCTTTAGAATGTTTCCCTAACTGGTTTGGTAAGATTACTGTCATGTCAAGTCTTTTTTTTTTCCTCTTCCTCTGTGAGAAAATCTTGTTCCCACCCCACCTTTTTTTTTTTTTTTTTGGTGGGATCTTGCTGTGTTGTTCTGGCTGGTCTTGAACTTCTGGACTCAAGAGATTCTACCTAATTGTTGATACTATAGGTTTGCACCAATATGCCTGGTCTGAGGGTAGTATTTTTTGCTTCATATTATTGCTGTATTTTTGTTGTTTAGAACAATGCTTAGATCATAGTAAATGATAAACATATATTTTTTGATTGAATAAATCAGATTGACAGTTTGGGAAGAAAGCTGATGTGATGAGGAGTATTTCCCAGCAGTGGGAAGGGGTAGGTGACTGCCACTGAAGAAGGAGCCAGAGGACTTCGGAGGTCACCGGGGGCAGCACTTCTTTGTTCACATTGAAATAATGGTCCAGGTTGTTGCTTCTAATGTATCCTCTCATATTTGCTTTTGTTCTTTCTTTAGAATATGTGTAAAACTTTTATATTAGTTTCTGACTTCATATTATAAATGCCTATAGCAAAGAAGCCATTTCATCTCATAGTTCTATAACTTTTCCACTCTACATAGAGCTAGATATTGAATATGCAGGTGCCAAGAATTTATTTGCCTTTCTGTTTCTTATCTTTCTTTTCTTAGAATTCAGTCTTTGTGAAAAAGGGATCAATGCTATGAGGTGGGTGTGTGTGTGTGTGTGTGTGTGTAGTAGTGAGGCAGGGAATGGAGAATAGAGAAGACCTGTATCTTGCACTTCAGTGTGGGAACTGCACTTCAGGTTGGGGACTGTGATTAGGTATTTGGAATTTAGATGGCCTGAACTTGAATGCTGGTCTCTCACCTTCCTCTCTGGCCAGCATGTGTGTCACCACCTGTTCCATCATCTTCTTGGCAAATTTCTGATCCTGGGCTCACTCTGGCCCTCCAGTCAGCCAGGGCCATCAGTGAGATAGTATGGCCAGTGTCTATGCAGTTACTAGGGTTCCAGCTCCAGGATCTCAGTGTCCTACTCCCTCAACTTCTGTGGTAGCCTGAGATTCTCTTTTTTGAAATGGCCAGGGTTGGCGTATACAGACCAAGGAGACCATGCAAGACCGGAATAACCACTTGACCTCCTACCTGGACAGAGTGAGGATCCTGGAAGCCAATAATTAATTGATAGATGATGGAGAGGAAAATCTGGGAAGATCTGGAGAAGGAGGAGGCCAGGTCAGAATCTGGGAACACACTAATCTTGCTGCTGAAGACTTTGGAGTCACATATGAGGTGGAGCTGCTTGGCTACCAGTTTATGGAGATTGATATTCATGGGCTCTGCAAAGTCATTGATGACATCGATATCACTCAGCTGTAGCTGGATACCACAGTTGAAGTTGTCAAGAAGGAACTGCTGTTCATAAAGAAAAACTACAAGGAAGACTCAAAGGCTGCCAAGCCCAGATTTTCAGCTCTGGATTGATCATGGAGGTAAACATCCCCACTCCTCTATCTGAGGATCTCACACACAAGATCATGGCAGACATCTGGGCCCCGTTTGACCAGCTGGCTCAGAAGAACAGAAAGGAGATGGGCCAGTACTGGTGCCAGCACACTGAAGAGAGCACTGTGGTGGTCACTGTGAAGTTCACTAAGATTGAACTTCAGAGATGATTTCGCAGAGCTGGAATGCATGGCTCAGTCTTTGGAGACAGACTTGGACTCCAGGAGAAAGCTAAAGGTTAGTCTGGAGAACAGCTTGAAGGATGGGGGACATGCTATGCCATGGAGATGGAGCATCTCAGCTAGGTCCTGCTATACCTGGAGCTAAAGCTGACAAAGACTTAGACAGGGAAGCAGTGCCATTTGCAGGAATACAAGGCCCTGCTGAACATCAAGCTCAAGATGGGCACTGAGATTGCTGCAAACTGCAACCTGCTGGAAGATGGAGAGGACTTCAATCTCTATGATGCTCAGGACAGGAGCAACTCTGTGCAAGCCAACCAAAAGGTCACCATTTGTAATGGTTGAGGCATTGTGTCAGCTTGAGAATTTGGAAGTTTAAGCACTCAACAGAAGTCAGGGTCCTTACTTTGTAAACATCTTACCCTGTGTAAGGACCTCTAGCATGTGGTAGCCTGCTTACAATATAAGGGAGGAAAAGAGATTTTCTCTTCCCCTATTTTGCTCTTATTGCTTTTGCTGTCTTCTGCCACCTTGAACTGTTGTCCTTGTGATATGCCATCCTGCCTTGGAGCCAGCTGATTATTGACTGAAACTTCCACAAACTGTGAGCTAAATAAATCTTTCCTTCCTTAATTTTGGGTGTCAGGTATTTTGTCTTAGTAACAAGAGAAAAGTAACCAAGATATCACCTGAAGATTCATGGACAGCAAAATGATGTTTGAGTCCAGTGACAATAAAGTCCTGAGGTGTGGAGGGATCAGAAGCATGTTGCCCTGGGGAAAAGGGGCCAGTAAAAGCTCAGAGTTCATTGGGAAAAAAGAGGAGAAATTCATAATTTATAATTAGTAAGGAGACCATACACTTTCAGAAATGTTTTTTCGATCTGGGATTTCTATGACTTGTATGTTAACTACTGTGAAACAAAAGGTTTGGATGTATACATTCAAATCTGTCAAAGTCTTAAAGCTTCATGCACTGCTATAAATCTTCTCTTGACTCTGGGTAAAGGTAAGGTGGTAGGGTGGTGGTATAAGGAATAACTTTTACTTCAAAATCTTACTTGTTTATGTGAAGAGCAGACAGATATACTTTCCAAGATCTGTATTTTAAAATGTCAAGAGACATTTTTAATGCTATAATTATGGAGAAAATAGAAATTCTTATTAGAATTTTTAATTCCAAGTCTAGAATAGATGTTTTGATACTTGTCTTGCTGTGATCTGAGACTTGGCATCATGAATTTAAAGAGATTTTGCTTCTACCTACAGGCTAAAAAACTCACATGAACATCAACATGAAATCATCATTGGTGTAACTGGTAGTTATATTTACTTATTCCAGAGCAAAAACAATATACAATAAGGAGTAGAATAGTTCATGTTGATATTTAGGTTATTATGACAAGAATCTTAGCAAAGCAGTCGAGTGTTGTGAGGACAATAGATGCTATGACATCCTTTGCCTTAGAGGCATTGAAAACAGCTTGAATCAACCCAATAACCTTATCAAGTACAAGCAAACACTAAAATGAAAGCCATTTATCTGAAACAGCAGGTTGGAAACTTCATGAGTATACTTTGAAGGAGGTTCACTAACCTTGCCAAAGCTTTGCTCCACCAGAGCACGACATGAATTTTTCATTTCCCCAATAATCAAGATTTTGAGAGTTTAATGGTATTCTCTCTCTAATATAGCTAGTATGTGGAGCATTGTTGACATTTTGCTTAAGGTTGCCAAAGATAAAACTTGCTTTGAATAATATTGTAAGAGCTTTGAAAGAAATCTTTGCCTGAGGAGCTAAAGTTCAATTATGTGCTCTATTGAAAATGGGAAGAGGCAAACCTTTAAAATTTATTTAAATATTAGAAAAAGACATCTGTATTGGATTTGTATGGAAAAAAGGAAGAAAAGTCCAACACTATCTCTTTTGTTCAACAGGTATAAGACTTAGTCCTGTTTTGTTTTTTCTCTTCTTTAGATCTTTTTTCTTTACTTGAGTCCACATATAGTTCAGAAGAGTCCTAATAATCCTGGGAATCTATGAACATATTTCTGTGATATCACTACTTATTGCTCATAAAGCATTTTGCAAGTTCTTCTATTGGAATAGTCCTCAGAGATAGTGATGTGTTCTAAGAGGAGATCAGTCTTACTGATTTAGAGTTGGGTATTGAGGTCCCATACAGTGTGGTGTTAACACACACTGCAGAGTCTAACAAGTGATCAGAATCTACGATATTCTCTCATTACATGTGACGTCTTGGATACATTATTTAATTTCCCTGAGCCTCATTGTTTTGAGTGCAATGAAAAATACCTCATAGGATTCTTCTGAGGATAAGTCATGTCGTAGGCCTGTGAGGAAAGTGAGGCAGGACAGGAAAGCAGAAGTACTACCTTCCTTGGAAAGCTTGCCCTGGACCCAAGACACTGAGAATCAAGTGCTCATTCTTTAATATGGTTGAGATAGTCCTCTATGTTCCGGTTACCAATTATCTCAGCTTTAAAAAGCACCTCACTCTCCAAACGTACCAAACAACTTGCACTCTCCTATTTCCCCTTGCAGATCTCATGCTTTTCCTGAAAGCTTTTTTTCTCAGCAACTTCCTCTGCCTCTGTTGTGAGTTTCCCTTGATTGACAGCTGCTTGTTTTATTGAACTTTGGGCTTCTCACCTCTTGTGTTTGCTTGTATTTATCCACTCTTGGTTTTTGTCTGTGTATCTGTCTCATCCCACTGCTTGTATTGCCTTGGGCTTATCTGCCTAATTCTAGTTGACCATGTTATTGGTAAGCTTCATATCTTCTTGTTCATTTCAATTAGTTTTCATCCTCCTCAGGATCTTGCCCTCTGTCTATAAATTGCTATTTGCTTGGGAGTGATATTGTATTTCCAATTAAGCTATTTGGAGTAGACACATAGCTACAATTGTGCAGTAGGAAAACGAATCTGTCTTTGAGGTTATTAACATTACCTAATGACACCTAACTATTTTCCTTATTATTATTGTTGCTGTTGCTATTTTTAAATGGGAGGGTGGAGGAAGCAGAGTTTTGCCACAAGTCCTAAGATTTACTCTTTCTTAGGATACCTGTGAGCTCTGCAAATATTCTGAACTTTAAATTCCACTTATGAAACAGGATTTGTTTTACTTTACACCAAGCAGAATTTTTGCTTTGACTAGTGTAGCACCATTTCCGTAGATTTAAAATTTAAAAACATTCAGCTTTTAACATAGAGGGATCAGGACCTCAGTCCTCAGCCCTCTTTTTATCTACATTCTTCTCTATGTCATCTTTATGTGATCTCACAAAGCTTGATGGCATTAAATACCATGCATACAATGAGGGTTTGTAGATGTATATGTTCAGCCCTGACTCTTCTTCCCTGAACTTAGAGTCTTATCTAATTGCCTGCTAATTATGACCATCGGAAAGACTAATACCCAATTCAGATATCACACATTCATAATGGACTTCTAGTTCTTTCTTTTTTTCTTTTGAAATAGAGCTTTATGTGGTTCCTAGGCTGGTGTCAAACTCAGGATTCTACTACATTAGCGTCTTGAATCATAATGGAATTTTTAACCTTCTACTGTCTTCCCTGAGCTCATCACCTGCTCTTACGGTTCCCAGTCTTCTTGACTTATAAATGGCAAGCAACTCTAGTGTACCTGCTGATTTCTAGGCCAGAAAACTCATCTTGATGACTCTTTGTTTCTTGTATCTCCTACCAGCAAACACCGTTAGACTATGTTTGGAATCTTATATTTTCTCCTCACATCCATTGGGTTCACTGTATTTCACTCACATCATTGATCTTCTGGATTACTGAAAGAGCTTCTGAACTCATCTCTCATTTATTCACCCTTATTTTTTATTGATCAGCCACAGTATGACTTTTAAAACATAAGACAGGTAATGTCTTTCATCTGCATAAAATTTTCCCTTGGTTTTCCAAGATCAAAGCAAGAGTCAATATCCTGCCATAGTTAACGAGGTCTTAATCATTTCAGTCTCTGATATTTTCTTGATCTCAAATCCAATAATTACCTTACTTAACAGTGTGATTCTCAAAAATTCCAGGCAAATGTACCTCTGCTTCAGGGCCTCTACCCTTGTGGTACCCCTTGCTTGGAATGCTCTTCCATCAGCTCTCAGCTTGCCCACTTTCTCTCTTTATCCAGGCCTCTGTTAAATTATTCCTCTATCATAAAAGGAGTTTTTTTGGGCCACTTCATTTAAAATAGCACTCTTGCCATTCTCTAGTCCCTTATTTTAGTTTTCATAACACTTCTTACCATCTGACATATCTTAGGTGTACTCTTCCAAATTTATTTACTGCTTGCTCCTGCTGTTCTCTAAGTAAGCTCTAGGAGACCAGAGACTTTATTTTGTTCACTGCTACAACTCTAGCTCTTAAAATAGTACTTGGCATATACTCAGCATGTGGGATACTGCTGCATGCATGAGTAAGTACAAATATTAATGAGGTACAGTTAGTCATTTTAAACTTTATTTCTGTGGACTAGGTGCTGAGTATTTGTGAAAAAAGGCAAAAACACATCAACATATAATAATTAGCCTACAAACTTTCCTGAAAGTTTTTCTTCAATTCTGGAGCTTGCTTGGTTCCTTCAAATTTCTTAGTTTCCTGGCCACTGGTGACTCACCTCCTTTGGCTCTGTTTCTTTACCTGATGATAGTGTGTTATGTTTGACTTATTTTATGTACCTGTTCACTAAGAAGGCTATAGATTGCTTGAGGGTAAGGACTGGGTCCTGTCAGTTGCTAGTACAAAAATAATGTTTTAATGAACAAATTAAAGTTGGTTTCATTAGAATTGATTTTAGTTATCTCTGTGAGGGATACAGAAATTAAAGATTAAAGTCATTTCATGTATTGTGTAGTTTTGAATTGCAAAGTTAGGGTAAAACATAATTTAAAGAAGAACTCCAGGAACAAGCACCTATACTTTTTGCTTTTCTAGTCTGAGTTTTCTTATTTCTGCACAGTAAGTTTGACATATGACTGAGCCTTTTCCTGGCTTGTTGGAAGTTGTATATAATAACTTCAACCTTGACCTTGATATAGCATCCCAATAAGTTCCCTCTGACAGATATTAAGGAAGATATGTTGAATATCTGTTTTCAGAGCGTTATATGGGTTTTAAAATATTCTACATATATTTCTAACTAGGCACTGAATAACATAGGTACTTAGGACAAAAATAATTGATAGGATAAATATATCCTTAGTTATTTAGCAAAAAGGAAGTATCTGAAATTTTATTTTATACCATAAAATACCCCAAATCACCTGTAATGCAAGATTTTTGTGTTAGCCTATGATGGAGCTTCCTTAATGTATTTTGAAAGACTACTACTAAATCCAAATGAAGCCTTTCTAATTTTTTTCCACCAATTTCCTGGTATCTATTTTCATATATTTCCTCTAGCATTTTAGATAATTTTAACGTTTTTGTAAATATCAACTGTCTCTAAACATCTGTAGCTACTTGATCTCTTCAAAGTCATTATTTAGGCAAACCATATACAGTAGGTTTAATTTTTCTAATCGATAATTACTCCCAGTTTTTTTTTTTAAATTGTACCTGGATCAAACTCATGACCTCATGCTTTCCTGGCAGGCACTGTGCCACTGAGCTATATCCCCAGCCTTACTCCAAGTTTTAAAATTCTTTTTTTTTTCTTCCAAAACGTACCTGCATTTTCTGTATTTTTTCACTGTCAGTCTTGAGAACTAAGCATATTATGATGCTAACACTCTCAGTCCTTTCAGAGGCTTTCTTATCATCTTTAAGTGGGAGTAGGTATCTGTGTTTCTACCACCCACACTTGGGTCACTTCTTTTTGAGCTGTCATAACTCATAGTAAATCCTGTTTAGTTTCTTATAACAGTTCTATGTGTTTGCTACCATTATACCTTTATAAGGATCTTCCTTCCATTACATAAAGGTGTTTTATAACATTCCCTGCAGAGATATTAGTTCGCTAGGTTGGATCTTATTTTTATTGTCTGCTTCCATTTCTAATCTTGACTATATGGCTTGGTTTCATTTTGTAGCTTTGAGTGTTAACACCATACAGATGGATGTTGTGATTTGCCAGCAGAGGTTATTAAGATGCTATTTACTTCTCCTTCCCAGAGCCATTAATAAAGAAAGGAAAAGTAGGTTCAAAATCTCCCCATCCCCAAACAAATTTAATGTGCCATTATTTAACCTTTTTTTCTGTTTTCTTTTGTTCAGTCAGTTGAATCCCTTTCACCATACTCATGGCAAAACCAATTTTTGTGAGTGGAGTTATATAAACTTTCATCTTTGTTAAGGTTAGAATTTAGGGCATTCTCTTTTATGAATTCCCATTAACAGTACCAAAAAAACAATGAGTTTCACCTGACATGATTTGTAAGGTGATTATTTTTTTCATAAATTTTTCTGTAAAAGAAAAGTCCTTTGATTTGTTATGCTTTCAAAGAGTAGAAAACAGAAACTGGAAAAGGATATTGAAAAGGATTAAAGTGTGTTAAAGCATGGGTGAACTCCTTTGAGATAGACTGGTGGGGAATGATTTTGTGTTCAAATTACACAAGTACCAGTGGACTGAGCAAGATACATGTGGAATGACTAGATATTTCAATAGCTCAGTAACTGGTAACTGAATTCCTAGGGACAGAGTCCAGCATGTAGCCCTGAATACTCAAACATGGCTTCACCTCCCAGGAAGTGCATATGAGACAATCTGTGTGGTGCAACTGTCCGCCTGCTAGCCTGTCCTTGAAAAAGTAGAAAAGCTTTTTGCTCTCTGGGCTCAGCTTTGCCTATAACAGCAGAGCAGTCTGTGAGGTGTTCAGCTTGAGCAACTTAGATATTGGCTTGTTAATTTTCCCAAATATTCTATTTTAAGAATTGATACTATGCCAAAATATCCCTTGCTTTGTGAAGGTGAAGTTACTTGCACAGCTATTGCTAACATTTTCATTTCACCAACCTGATTTTCTTCTGCTCTTTTGAGTAACCTCTATCTGCTCAATATCACCTGGTGATCTGGACCTCAGATTCCCTTGCTATTAGGACTATAGAATGGAAATGGAAAATTTTGATTTCATTTGCTTGACAGTTACTCCTTAGGAAATATGTAATAATAGCACAGATTATGGAAGTAGAAAGTAACAGATATAGCAGGAAGACCAAAAACAAATATGTAGTTTGTACTTATTCACTATTCTAGGGAGTCTAACATTCCCCAGGCTTTGACTTAATACTATCTTTGCCATCTTAAATGTGTTCCTGGTCTTTCTGTGTTGACAATGATGTGCAGTAAGCATGTTCTGCTGGAAACAAGAATTCGATTTAAAAAATTGTAGTTGCCATCTGGATCTTTTTGAGATGGCAGATTGTGAAAAATGGGCACACAGTATAAAAATGGCATTTGGATGATAGCTGAATAAGTGGTAACCAGGCAATACTTTGGTATTTTCTATTACAGTGCAGCCACCAGCCAAACAAAAATTAATTAACAGGGACAGTTGTAGTAATGAAACCATTCAGTATATTGAATATTGGTGGCTGTACAAACCTACTCTGTTTAGAGCTTGTTATGGTTTGTATCTGGATGTCCCCTGAAAGCCTTGTGTGGTCCTGAAGAGGGTTTTTTTTGGAGGTGACTGAATCTAGAGTTTGCTATTGGTTCAGTGTCTAATGCTGGGATTAGCTGTGTGAGTGTTGCCCTTGCTCTGGGGCAGCGTGCATACAGTATAAGGCAGGGAAAGTGGCTTGCTCCTCCCTTTTTGCCCCTTTTGCTCTTGTCTTCTGCTAACATGCACAGTGGCCTCTCTGCCATGTGCCACACTTCCTTGGAGACAGCTGATTATGGACTGAAACCTGTACAAACTGTAAACAAAATAAACCTTATTTTGTTTCAGCCATCAGAGAAAGATGACCAACACAGAGCTCAAAGAGGTAAGCATACATGAGTGCATTAACTGATTATGTTTATTATAAAACCAGTACTCAGTTTTATGACTGTGGTAAAAACTTTTATTTTTATAATTTGATATACTATCAACTAGATAATCATAACAAAGATGACAGGAAATGCTACTCCAAATTCTGACATTTTGGAATTGGAGAAAATAGCAGAGACAGGAAGGTCACTGTGACCTTTCACCCTTCTCAGCTGAAGCAGGTCATAAGCCCTCACCTGAGAGGTAACCTCCCTATACCTGGAGCAAAAAAAATCTTTATCTTTGAAGACCCTGAGGCAGGAAGAAGGATCTGAACAAAAGGCCTGCCATGTTCCTCCTACTTTATTACCATTAGACTGTCAACCCTTTGTGCAACTACGCTTCTTCTTTTTTTTCTTCTTGGTACTAGGATCAAACTCATGACCTCACGCTTGCCAGGCAGGCGCTTACTCCACTGAGCTGAATCCCCAACCATATTTCTTTACAACTCTCTACTCTTCATCAAATTTTAGTATAAAAATATACAAGTTATCTTCTTGCTTTGGTTCTTCATTTCCTTATGAGTTGTCCTGTGCTATGTAAAGCTTACATAAGATAAATTTATATGCTTTATTCTTATTAATCTTGTTATGAGTTCCTCAACCATGAACCTAGCACAAGGTGGGGAAAAGAAATTTTTGATCCCTTATGAAGGAATTTAAAAAAAGTATTGAATATGTTCTTAACCCACAGACAATTCCATTTGGTGTCTTATTTACTCCCTGTGGTTAAATATTGATGGACAGACCCTTGCTACTTATAATCCAATTTATTGAGACTTGCTATTACGGCATCTTAGACTTATAGACTCAGAATGGAAGTTAGATGCTTATAGGCCAGAGCTACTGAGCATATAGGTTTGATGATACTATGCAGAAGATACTTAGGGAGCTTCTAGGACAAACAGATAAAGAATCTGAGAGAATTCTTGCTCCAGACTTTATGGGAAGAGTTTCTTGTCCACAACAGGAGTGGAGAAGTTCTTCCTGAGCCCATTACCCTGGGGAAACTGTGTTCTTCTATTTCTGCATTGAGGGTATCTAAGCAAATGCTGTGTTTCCTTATAGTTCAATTGCAGCTCTGTATCATAGTCAAGAAAGCAAGACTTTCTCCAGAATTGTATATGTTGTGCCTGTCATTGAACCTGTAGACTCTGGGTAAGCAGAAATCAAATCGTAGGTACATAGGGCCTGAGAATTACCAATAAGCTCCATCCTGGGTACACCAATTGTGAGTTGTGATCAAATTACTGAATCTCTGTACTGCTTCCCCAGGAGATTTGTTTCCAAATATTAATTGAGTTTGCAAAGTGATTTTAATTTTTGTGCTTATGTGTCAAATAATTGTTTCTTTGCTATTTCAAATATATTGCTAAAGTTTAATTCAACCACTGATCAACAGATTGCAAAAATAAATACCATGGTGACATAAACATTGCATATAGAGAATAATTGCCTAATAGAAATATCTGGGCTACACGTGTCACCAAAGAAAGGTAACTTTTAGAGAAAGTGAGAGAACATAATGTAATCAAAGGTCTCCAAACCCCATGGCACAGACCAGTAGTGTTAGGAAAGAGGTGAGAAATCGGCAAGCCAGCATAGCTCTATCTGTATTTACTGGTCCTTCCCATCACTCAAATTATTGCCTGAGCACCACCTCCTGTCAAATCAGCAGAGGAGTTAGATTCTCATAGGAGCATGAATACTATTGCAGGGAATCTAGGTTGCACACTCCTTATGAGAATTCAATATCTGATGATCTGAGGTAAAGCTGAGTCAGTGACACTAACACTGGTGAATGTAATTACTATGCATTGCAAACAAATAAAGTAAGCCCTTGGATTTCCAGTAGCTTGCTCTGCAAGTGTTTGGCAAAATGAGCAAACATTTCACCTCAACTGAGTGAATGGTTCTGTTCTCTTTCTCTCTCACTGTGGGACTGTGGGTGATTGTCTCCTGATAGCAAGAGGTTTTGGAGGAGATCTCATCTGCAGAGGAGAGGAGAAAAAGGCAGAGCAAACCTCACTTCCAAGGAGATTAGGGAGATGTATAAAATATTGGAGATGGTGAAACATTTTGTAGAAAAGCACCACCCATATAAGGTTGTAGCAGTGAGAGCAATGATTCTGTTTAATGACAGTGCAATATCATGTTTCTGCAAAATCCTCAAAAGGAGGCAAAAGAAAGTTTCATTAGATAGGTCCCTTGTTAAAGTTGCATGAAAACAAAAAGATTCCATTGAGCCCATGAATAGAAGTGATTCTGTTAATGAGAGTGAAAGTTATCTTACACAACAACATTCTTCTTTCACACTAGCCAGGAGGGTTTTCAAAAGTATGTGTAGGTTAAATGGTTTATTCTTCTTTATATTTTTAAATTTCTTTATTATTTGTATTACAGTATTGTAATCATTTTTATATGAATATTTTTGGGTTATGGAACAAATCATCTGAGTTTCCATTATTTCTAATGAGGAAATGCTTTGAACTGCAAACATATTTCTTGAGTGAATTCTGCTTGCAAACCAAGGTTTTACTGTACCAATAAAAAAAGAAACTAAAGTTCCTTTCTCCTAGTATGTGGAAAAATTGTTTTCCATGACTAGTTCCTAGAGGTAAAAAAGATGGGGCACCACTAATGTAGAAGCTAGATGGATTGAGAAAGAGACAATAATAAAAGCAATAGACCTGGAGTAAATCTTAATGCTCTTTCACTTTCTTTATTGTTAGTTTGTAAGGGGTCTCTTTTCATGATGAAGTTTTCCTCAATATTATTCCCTTAGTGGTCTTGTAGTTAGGAAAAAACTTAATACTGGTCCCTCTTTCCTGTGCCTTGGTTGCATAGCCTACTCAATTCAGTCAACATGAGTGTCAGGCTTATATTCAAATCAAGTTTATAACAAATATTTCTTCTTTCAAATTTGCCTGTGTTGCTCCCATCCCTCACTAGATGTCAAGATTAATTCAGTCAGCATGGAAACCGAGGCTTGTTCTTTACATGAGAAAGAACACATTGTTTTCTTACAAATGAATAGCAACTGCTGAAAGATGGGGCTTCAATATTATCCTTTTATCTTGCGTTCCTAAGAGACTCACGGTGCTAAGAGATATTATCCACCCTTCTCCTAGATCTTTTTAAAGATCCCTAGGCCTCCAGGTGCTGCAAGGTGAGAGAGGATTTAAAGCCTTTCTGAAAACTATTCCTCACATTATTGTGGTTTTCCATTAGTAACACAAATACTTTCTTAACATGTGTTACATAGTTTTTTTTTTTTTTTTGCTTTTTTTCCCTGCAAGGTAATAAACACAACTTCTTAACGAAACAGAATAGTTAAGCATAAAGGTAAATGTCAGATTGCTTACACCTACCTCCAAGGACTTAAATGATTTATTCTCTAACTTTCTCTGCTTTTTGAAGAAAAGCACAGGTTTACGTTTAATACAGACTAAAGAAATTCTTATTTGGAGATACGATGTAACATTTTAAAAAAAAATTTTATTTTAAAGAGAATAAAACAAAAGAAAATAGAACAAAGCAAATCAGAACAGAACAATGCAAGCAACACAGCACTTCACAACAAGACAACTGGTCATCAACAGTAGCTTCCCATAATGTCTCTTTTCTTAGACATAGTTGACCATACCTTCGCACACAATAATATCAAACATAAAAAAATAGTATAAAACCATTCAAAAGAATGAAAGCTTTACATAACTTCAAAGCCAAATAACAGGAAATGAACTATGGCTATTATAATATCTCATTTTCCTCAAAAAATTTGTCTATACCATCATGCATAATAAAATCAAATAAACCACAACAGGCTAGAACCAATCAAAACAGAAGAACAAAAGCATGATAGGACTTCAAAGCAAGATGATAGTAAATCAGCAATAGCTACCATGTCTTGATTTCTTCAAAATAGCTATTCATGCCATTACACATAATAAAATCAAACAAAACAGAATAAAATCAATCAAACCAATGAATGAAAGCATTATAAGACTTCAAAGTAATATAATAGGAAACCAAGATTTCCATAATATATCCCATTATATTCAAAATAGCTGCCTCTACCATCTGACAGCATAGAATATAACAAAACAAGATAGAAAAAAGCCAAACCTAACAAAATTGTGTAAACAATGAGAGAATTCAAGATAAGACAATAAGAAATTGACAGTAGTTTCCACCTTTTCCTCCCAGGTATTTCCTTTCCTTTGCTTGGATTCTATTAACTCCTTCTGTTTCTTATGCTAGGGTTCACATGCATGAGTTTGAACTGTTTCAGCCATTAACATGATCGCCACTTGAATTCATTTACCTAGAGGAGCCTTGAGATTATTCTACTTTATAGCTGGGTAGCTTCAACTGCATGAAAATACCATATATTTTTTATCCATTCTGTGGTTGATGGGCAAGTTACTCTTGCTTTTTTTTTTTTTTTGTGGTCTCCTGTCACATGAAACTACTGTTTTTCTCCCCTTTGATTTTCAGTCTATGAATTTCTTTTCCAGTTAAATGTGTTTATTGTATACAGTATATCGATGGATCTTGTTTCTTGATCCACTCTCCCTGTGTTTCTTTTTATTACTGACTTGAGGACATCTACATTAATGGTTACAATCAGCATACATTGGTTTGTCTCTGCCCTGCTATTCTCCTGTTTTTGGCTTTCCATTTTCCCCCTTCATTAAATTGCCTGTCTTGTTTTGTGATCCTCCTCTGTTGCTGTTCCTGGAACCATGGTAATCTTTATCTCTCTCTAGAATATCCTTTAGCACTCTCTGTAGAGTTGGCTTGGTAGTCATGAATTCCTTCAGTTGTTCTTTATCATGGAAGTATCTTATTTTTCCATCAATTTTGAAAGATAGCTTTGCAGGGTGCATCTATCTGGGTTGGAAGTTGTTTTCTTTCAGGGTTTGAAACACTTCACTCCAAACTCTTCTTGACTTGATGGTTTGTGTTGATAAGTCTGCTGTGATTCTGATTGGTTTTCCTTTATAGATCATCTGCCTCTTTTCTCTAACAACTTTTAATATTCTATTCTTGTACTGAGTTTCTGGGATCTTGATTATTATATGTCTGGGTATAGATTTAGTTTGTTTATGGCTAGTTGGAGTCCTATATGCCTCACTTATCTGTATGCCAGATTCATTTCCCATGTTTGGGAAGTTTTCTTCTATTACATCTGTGAATATTCTTTAAATTTCATTTGTGTTGAACCCTGCTTCTTTACCTACATCTATCACTCTTAAGTTATGCTTCTTTGCATCATCCTGCAGCCGTTGGGTTATTTCCTGATTCCATGTTATTTTTAAGAGATCTTTCCTTTCACAATCACTAGCTGCAATCCTGTCTTCACTGTTTGAAAGTCTATCTTCAGTCTCTTTCAAGCGGTTTTGCCAGTTTTTGATTGAATTTTTAATTTCCTGCATCTCTCTTTGAATGTTTCATGCATTGTAATTCCTTTCTACACTCATTGAAGATTTCCATCATTTTCCTATGCTCTTCTATATTGTCTCTGTCTTCTTTAGACCTGCTGAACAATTCTTTCAGTATGTTTGTGATTTCTTTTACCTGAGACATTATTTCTGATTTGACTGCTTTTACAGTCTCATGGAGTTTAGTTGCTATCCTCTCAGAGATTTAAGATGTGTGACTTCCATTTTCTTCCATGACTACATCTCCCGGATTTACTCTGTGTGGGCTAGAGGTCTCAGTTTGCCTCTTGCTCCTTCGTCTTGACATTTTCCTGGGTTTCTCCTGACATTCTCCTGGGTTCCTCCCAACAAGCTGGTTGTGGGGTCCCAGGCATTTCCCACTTTGGCTGCCTGTAAGCAGTGTAGGGGGATGGGACAGGCACCTCGGTTCCTCTAATTCCAGATTTACAGGGAGGTATTAGGGTATGGTGCAAGCTTCTCCAGAGCTATGCAGCTACACTGGGGCCTTGCTGATGATCAGGGGTGCATGTAGGTGGGGCTGCTTCTCTCAGCCTGTGTGTTTACACTGGGACTCCCATGATAGTGGCAGATACACAGGGGTGTGTTTGTCTGATTCTGCTAGAGGATGATGACTGTCTGAGGGAACCAAGGGCCTCCAATAGGGCTTACAGATGCACAGAGCTCACCTGGCTGTGTGTCCCTGCTCTTGATGGCTACTTGCAGGAAGGAGTCTTCTAGTGGCAGGCAGTTCCATGAAGGTGAAGGTGGATCTGCTGGTTCTCTCTGCCCACACTGACCACCTGCAAGATGTACCTCAATATGATAAAAGCCATCTATGACAAACCAACTGCCAGTGTCATGTTAAATGGCCAAAACCTGAAAGTTTTTACCTTAAAATTGGGCACAAGACAAGGATGTTCCTTATCACCACTCCTATTCAACATAGTACTGAAAATACTAGCCAGAGCAGTTAGACAAGAGAGAGAAATAAAAGGAGTAAAGATAGGAAAAGAAGAAGCTAAACTGTCATTATTTGCAGATGACATGATACTCTGCATAGAAGACCCCCAAAACTCCATCAAAAGACTCCTAGATATAATAAATAAATTCAGCAATGTAGCTGGATACAAAATCAATACTCAAAAATCAATAGCATTCCTATACACTAACAACAAAATCACTGAGAGAGAAATAAGAGAAGCCATACCCTTCACACAAGCATCCAAAAAAATGAAATACTTAGGAATTAATCTAATGAAAGAAGTGAAAGAGCTATATGGGGAAAATTATAATACCCTGAAAAAAGAAATCAAAGAGGACCTCAGAAAATGGAAAGACATCCATTGTTCATGGATAGGAAGAATAAATATTGCGAAAATGGCCATTCTCCCAAAATTGTTGTACAGATTCAATGCAATCCCTATGAAAATACCACTAACATACCTCATAGATCTAGAGAAATCACTCCTAAAATGCATCTGGAACTAGAAAAGACCTAGAATAGCAAAGGCAATTCTAAGCAGCAAAACCAAGGCAGAAGGCATCACAATCCCTGACTTGAAGTTATACTATAAAGCTACCGTAATAAAATCAGCATGGTACTGGAATAAAAACAGACCTGAAGATCAATGGAATAGACTAGAAGATATAACTATGAACACACTCAACCACCTTATCTTTGATAAAGAGGCCAAACATGTTCACTGGAAGAATGATAGTCTCTTTAATAAATGCTGGAAAAACTGGCCATCCATATGCTGAAAACTAAAACTAGACCCATGCCTATCACCATGTACTAAACTAAAATCTAAATGGATCAAAGATCTAAATATTAAAACAGAAACACTAAATCTGTTGGAAGACGAATTAGGTTAAAATCTCAAAGACATAGGGGTAGGTAGAGAATTCATGAACAAGAAGCAAATTGCACAGGAAATACTTCCCAGAATCAGTAACTGGGATCACATCTTATTAAAGAGTTTCTTCATGTCAAAAGAAATCTCCAGCAGAGTGAAAAGAAAACCCACAAACTGGGAAAAAAATCTTAGCAAACTGTCCCTCTTCTGTCCAGAACTTATAAAGAATTAAAAAAAATCAGACCCCCAAAATTCAAAGACCCAATCCAAGAATGGGCATCTGAGATGAACACACAGTTCTCATATGCAGAAATATGAATGGAAAATAAATACGTGAAAATATGTTCAGAATCATGTCATTAGAGAAATGCAAATTAAAACCACACTGAGATTCCATCTCACTCTGGAAAGAATGGCCAGGATCAACAAAACTACCAACAACAAATGCTGGGGAGGCTGTGGGGAAAAAGGAACTCTCCTGCACTGTTGGTGGGAATGTAGACTGGTGCAACCACTGTAGAGATCAGTCTGGAGATTCCTCAAAAAGCTGGGATTGGAAGCCCCATTTGACCCAGGTATTCCACTCCTATGCATATTCCCAGAAGAACTGAAAACTTCATACCACAGTGATAATATGTGCACCCATGTTTATAGTGGCACAATATGTAATAGCCAGATCTTGGAAACAACCTAAGTGCCCATCAACTGAGGAATGGATAAAAAAATTGTGGTACTTTTATACAGTGGAGTACTACTCAGCTATAAAGAATGATCACATTGAGATATTTATAAATAAATGGATGCAACTTGAGACCATACTCATAAGTGAAATAAATCACACTCACATGTATAAGTACCGTGTAGTCTCCCTAGTGTAAGAAAAAGTAAGAGTACATAAGATTCTATGATAATCATGGATCCCCATTATATTGCTTTGAAGTCTTGTAATGTTTTCATTCATTGGTTGGAATGGTTTTATTCTGTTTTATATGACCTTATTATGTGTGATGGTAAGAGCATCTACTTTGAAGAAAACAAGACACTATGTCATCTGTTGCTGATTTAATATCATCTGGCTTTGAAGTCCTATGCTTTTGTTCTTCTATTACCATTGATTCTATCATGTTGTGTCTTACTGGATTTTAATATGTGTAATAATATAAACAAATTTTTTTATGGAAAATGAGATATCATAGTAGCCATTGTTCATTTTCTATTATTTGGTTCAGAATGCCTTGTAATAGTTTCATTCTCTTGAATGCTTTTATTCTATTTTGTTATGTTTGATATTATTGTTTGTGAAGCTATGCTCAACTATTTCAAAGAAAGAGATATTATGGTAGCTACTGCTGATATCCAGTTGTCTTGTTGTGAAGTGCTGTGTTGCTTGTATTATTCTGCTCTGATCTGTGTTGTTTTGCCCTCTTTTGTTTTATTCTCTGTAAAAAAAAAAAAAAAACATGTGACCTTTTGGTGGTGGTGCACAGCGGGCAGAGGTAGATCCTGTCTGTCTCCTTCGGCCACCTCTGGGCTTGTGGGGGAAAGGGCCTTCCAGAGGTGGCACCCAGCAGGCAGAGGCGGGCCTTCTCCTGGTTCTCTCTGTCCTTGCTAGGCACTGGGAGGAAAGAGGACGATGTAGCATTTGTAATAATGCTGTTACAGTGTTGTTATTAGTTAGAACTAGGAGGTCTGATTTTTTCCTCCTGGATCTGTTTGTCATAAAGAATGCAACAGTGTGTCTTTTAAAAAATTAATATATAAAGTACATAATGATTACATTCCTTGTGTAGCACTGGTATGTACACATTTCAATTCTTTTTTCATCCCTTTTCCCTCCCATCTCCCCCTCACCTAAGTTGATCCCCTTCACTTTTGAGAAGGATCTAGCTCCCTACTTCCTATTATCTATCTTTTATTTTGCTGGTTTTTATAATTTGGATTTCTCATATAAGAAACTTGATATTTGACCTTGAGTGTTTGATTTCACTTAATGTTATGGTCTCAAGGTGCATCTATTTTTCCCACAGATGATTCAATTTTATCTTTCTATGTGGTAGGATATTAAGCCATTGTGTATAACTGTCACATTTTTCATGCTGCAAAAGAAGGAGTCTTTTCCTGGATTCTTGTAGTGACAGAAGCTTTCCAAAATGAACTGTATGCTCCACAAAGAGAGAGTGTTTTTACTCCTATTGTTTGTTATTCTATCCTGACACATAGAATAGTGCTTGGTACACTTAATATTTGTGGGATGAATAAAACCTCAAGAAAATCTGCAGAGTGGATGTTTGACCTCCAGTGGCCTTCTCATGGAGAGAAGATCTTGGTAGTGAGTTGCACGGCTGATCTTTCCATTTCTTTGTTCTGGAGGAGGGGTTATCCTACCGTCTTCCAGCCTCAGTAATCGAGAGCACAGAATCATGAAGCCTAGGTTGCCAAACTCACAATTCTTCAAGACACTAGAGTTGCGAATCCATCAACCATTGGGCTTTTGTATCAACTCTGCAAAGAAATGCAGTCAACAGAGGGAGCATTCTCAGGGCCACATGGTTTGCTCGGCTGGGCCCAAGTTTGGCTTTGAAATTTTTCTGAGACTCAAAACATGTATACTTACATAATTTAACTTTTAAGCACCATAGACTTGGTTAATAAAGTATAAAATAGCAACCTGCAATTATATTTTAGATTTATTTCACTATTAAAGAAACTCAGAGTATGTGAAGATAGGTTGGAATGTGTAAAGAAAAGTTAAGAAAGCAGATTTGTGATAAGATCAGCATGTGACCTGTGGTACAATCTGAATTACAGTCTGAAGGAAGGAACTCTGACAATTCTTTTTTCTTCCCTACGATCACTAACAATTTATTTCCCTTTTTAGCAGATCATTTTTGAGCCAAGCTTAAGATGAAAAAATTCTTTAAAGAATTATGCATGATGTGGAGTATGTTCTCTCCCTTGTTATTGCTGGAGGTTCCACTCCTTACTGAGGACAGATTTCTTGAAACATGCAGATGATGTTTATGTCTCTGGGTATAATAGTTTCTGACAGATAGACCAAAATAATTCCTTTTTAGCCATGCACTTGTCTATAAATCTAGTTAGTTGGTCATTCAAAGTGATGACATTTAAGATATAGTTGATACACTGTTTATCTTAAAGAAATGTTTTAAAATTAATTCTTCAGACCTGTGCAATATTTTACCTTTGCAGTTTAATAATATCCAAATGTGCATTTGTGAATCAAAGCACACATGTGTGTTTCTTCATAAATCAATCAGTTAGCTTTGAAAATAGAATATATTTCAAGTATGTAACAAAGGCTCTCTAAACACAATTATTAAAGCAGTATGAGGAGCTGAGTTTGCTTCAGTTTTGGATTTTTAATAGACTTCATTGTTAGGTGGTGAAGACAGAAATACGCCATGCCAGACCCTGGGTAAGAGCCAAGACTTTTTCCTTGTATTACTTTAGATCCTATTGTTCCTGTTTGATACTCAGAATGGAGTATACATATTTATAAGTTGTGTATAATTATTAGGAACTTCAATAACCATAAACTTAGTCTCTTGATTGTACATATGCTAGCACATGAACTCACAATTTTAAATTCTGAATTTGTAAGAAAATTTTATAAAAATTCTCCAATAAAGATACTATTATATTTTGCATTCTTTATATATGGCTTATGATAAAATTATGAGATTTTACATTTGTGGAAATGAAACTTGTAACTTGGAAGTTATTTCAAAATATACAGCAAGTCCATCCCTTGATTCTGTTAGTTTTACTGTTTTTATTTTTTATTAGTACAATTATAGTATATAATAATTACAGAATGCTACTTTTAATTTCTAAGAATTTCTCATACTTTCTCATTTATTTTCATCCCTGCTTCCATCACAGCAGTCCAGATATCCATCATTCCTTGTTATATAGTTACAGGAATAGAATCCTTTACCTGTACTTTGGAATAATTAATGACACAGGAAAACATTTTATGTAAAAGAGTAGAGGCTTGAGTTGAATATTCAAATTGATCCTTATGGAACTATACCAAAATGCCATCATTAGGCAAAGATTAGGGGAGTGCTACTTATTCTTCTCATTTATACTTTAAATATTTTTAAGTAGTCTATAATAAGCATGAATTACTTTAAAAAGATTTTATTAAGCTGCTTTCTCAGATAAATTTTAAGCAGTGTAGAAAAGATGAGAATGAATGTCACTGAAACTCTTCCACTTAGAAATCATCATCATCAAATTAAGTAAGCATTATACCAAACATCTGTCTTACTCTATGCACAGGCACACACACACACACACACACACACGCACATCATGAGAGAAAGCCTACCAGATAATCAAAAGCAATAAAATACAAAATTTTATAAATATGGATCAAACTATACATATATTTTTAAAGGATTAAAATATATAGTGTAACAATTTAATAACTTGTATTAAAAAAAAGCCTTACTAAATGTGCAAAGAATCAACTACTGAAACAAAAATATGACGGTTGCAGCTTTTTACACTATGTATTTACTCATTACATCAAGCTTTGTTTCTTTTCTTCCCTCTCCTCCTTTGTTCCAACAGTTTTATCATGACTTTTGGAAAAAAACAGCCAACCTGCTAGTGCTTTAGAAATAATGTGCCTTACTGGGCAGAGGGAGGTGGAAAGAATGTCATCATCGTGAAAATGGGTTCATCAGTGTAGAAGCATGACAGCTGCCTTCTTCTCAGTTTTCTTGGACAATGTTTGTGTCCACTCAGTGCCAAGTCGGTAGGTCTGTACATGTAAGGTTGGATCTTTACTTACCAAACACATTGAATTTATTACATGCATCTCTCTGAAGAAAAAAATGGATTGAAAAAGAATAAAATGTGAGTTTTTCAAAATATAAAGGTGATGATGCAGAGAGATGCAGAGAGTGAACAAAATGATTTACAGTTTAAAGACTTTTGAATTTAGTGGCCTGTGGGCTCATAATCCAACAACAATATCAACATCAAAACAGTTATGCTGAGAATCAGTGAATGGTACAATCAACATGAGATTAGTTTCTGTCTTTTCATTTATTACTTGATTTTGATGAAATTTTCTCAGTATCACCTTTCCTACCTGAAAGCCTGAAATACTGTTTCATATGGCAATGTACTAATGTTAGCAAAAGCTAGTAGTGTATCTTTGCTGACAGAACTGGGTTAGAATAGCCTTTTCCTGCAAACTAGTATTAAGTGTGACTGCCTCATTCATTGCATTCTTGTTTCCCCCTGCCCTGTAATATGGAAACAATAAAAATCTAACTCTGGGATGTACTTTGCGCAGTAGGTAGTTTACAAACAATATATAACCATAACAGCTAGCACTAACAAAGTTGCATTCTTTTCCTTTTAGGCAAGAATCTAGTATGGAACAAGAAGAGACTTGTATGGTTTCAATATGTCACTTATGAACAACTTAATAGCTGAATTGGATTAAAAGTTAAATCTAAATTTTTATTTTAAAATTGGAGATTTTGATCCATTTATACTTTCTGATTCCTTTTATGTTTGGATTTATTTTCATCATCTGATTTGGTACTTTTTTTCTTTCTACTTTTACTGTGTCTTCTTTCTTCTTTTTAAACTAAATTTTGCTTAAAAATTCCTCTTTCCTTTTCTATTCAGTTGGAAGCTTAACTTTTTTCTAATCATTTCATAACTGCTTTTAATGAAATCCAAAATTAGCTTCTGTTCTCCCTAGCAATGCACCATCCATGTTTCAATTCTTTTGTTTTACCTAGCATTTTTTTGTAAATGATAAACACTGTCTTATTTTCTCATAAAATTAAATATATTTTTTGTATTCCATGTTAGTTTATACTTTCCAGTGTGTTTATCATTCCTTTTTTTTTCATTCTAGATATTTTTTCCTGGAATTTGCTTTTTACCAAAGTATTTCCTTTTTAACAGTTCCTGTAGTGAGAATCTGACTGTAATAATCACAGAATATATTTACCTAAATGCATTTTTTCCCTCTGATTATTAAATGATACTTTGGCTGACTAAACAACTTGTGATAAAAATTTTTGTTTCCCAATTTAGGTGTTCCAGTTTGTTATAAATCAATCTTTATTGAAACTCTACCACTTAGAAATCTTTTTTTCCCCAATAACTATTATTCCATTGTAGGTAAACTTTGTCTCCATCTATTTTTTAATAGAATTTTTCTTCTTTAAGTTTCTGCATCTTTATGTTTGCCTTATAGGTGAGTTTCTTTTTATCTGCTTGGCTTGGGAACATTTGGCTTTCTTTGTCCTTCCCTTCTGGACCATAAATCAAACATCTATTACAATTTTGTGTGTTGCATTTTATGCATCTTAACCCTCATATTTTACATTTCATTATGTTACTGAGTTTCAGTCTAGATATTATTTTCTTAGTTATGTATAATCTGTTATTTTATCTGCTAATTTTTTTAAGTTTTTTATTTAAAGGGATAAAACAGAAAAAGGAGAGAAATATTACAGAATTTCAAAAAAAACCATAAACAGTAAGAAATCACTAGTTGATAAATTACATATTGCTCTTTTAGAAATAGTTGTTCAAGTTACAAAATTAAAGCACACAAAATAGACACTCAAGCAGTGAGACTGCAAACAGATCTGTTCAACAATCAAACAAGAACTAAGAAATATGGGTAACAATCCTGCACACATAAATATACATGCAGTTATATCTTTT
>PVLA01014138.1:0-32480 GCA_004027455.1 Hydrochoerus hydrochaeris
ACTTCTCAAATTGAAACAATGTATCAACCATAACAAAAGAAAATGACTAATAACATATCAAGTTGTGAGCATCACATATTTGTCCCAGCAAAAGAAAACTGCTAATACACTGACCTTGAATAATTACATAAGATAATAAAATGCTAAGCATTTTGGCAAATATTTGTTGTGTAGCAACAGATAAATAATACAGACTCTCATGTTCTCCAAAAGTCTATGAACAAAAGCATTAAAAATCCCTGTATGCATGTTGTTCGTATTTCATTAGTGTCTGTCACTGGGTATCATTTAATTATTTTGTGCTTGCTGGGTTCTTCTTACTGTAAGTAAGCCATCAAGAAACAGCAAAATTGCATTTATCATTGCATCCTAAATACTTTCTTCCGAAGTGGAACTTTAAGACCATATTCCACAAGGTTTCCTGATGAATTGAAAGCTTGCTTTCCATTCAGAGCTCAAAATATAGCACTATAGAAAATACCTTATCCATTAAAAGCAATGAAGCTCGTCTTAAGGGCCTCTGATAACACAGATTGTTTTCTAAAGGAGACTGTAGAATTCCAAGTCTTCTGACATTGTATAGGAGTTCTCTCAGTAGATACATGAAGAAAAGCATTTATATGTGCTAAGAACACACAAGCGAAAGGGGCTAATTTTTGCATCTCTCACCAAAATCTAAACTTGAATCTAACATGTATCTGGGGAAAACATCCCAGATCATTTTAAGGAGTCTAAGTCCTCACTGAATGAGAGTATTACAAAGCAGATAACGGCTTCAGGTGTGTGTGTCTGTGTGTGTGTGTATTTCAAATATGTGAGGCTCAGTGTCTTATCCCAGTAACATCCAAGCATTGAAGTTTAACTGGTAAGAATTTTTACGGGCTTTTATAAAAAACACCATGGAATTTTGCATGGGATTAGCTGAAGTGTAAAAAGAGATCTTTAAAATTATCTGTAACCACTAATAAAGCTATATTTTACAATGATCCCAGTTTGTGATCGATTAATCACTCTTGCACCTTGAATAGAGACTATTAATTTGTTTTTCTCATTTTTGAGAGAAAAAGAAATTTCTCATGCAGATATGACTGAGTCATCAGTCTAGTATTTCTGGCTTTGTGTATTATATGATTCACAATTGGAAAAGTTTGGAAACTCTTATCATTGTAAAACAAAAGGAAATTAAAAGAATGGACTTCTGAGGAGAGCTCTGTTACCATCTGTAGCTTTTAGGTCACACATGAGTCTTCAGTAGTTGATTCAAAGCCTATGATTCTTCCAGGACTGATGGACGCTCTCCAGTCTTGCTCTTCTGGTTCACCACACTGCCTGCAGATAGCTGGCTCTAATCTCAGCCAGCAGGAGAGTCACATTTCACATTTTTTTGCATCTTCTTTGCAAGGGCCAAAGCAAAGAAGAAAGCCACTTTTTCAAAATGTAAATGCCATGTTCTACAAGTGTAGTTGCAATAAATTTCCTAAAGCTTTGAGATTGTCTTACCAGAAAAGATTTCCAAGATGATTCATTTGTCTTTTGGGAAATTCTTACTAATATTATTTCCTCTCATCAGATGTTTACTCTGGAGGAAGCAAGTGGTTCACAAAACCTCCATACCTTTGAATCATCTCTATAAAACTGCCTCCAAGTTGTAATCTTGTCTGTGATTAAACAGTGTAGGGAGAAGCTCATAGCTTTCAAAACAAACACTGGAAGAAGTTTTACTTTGTTTTAAATTAAAATATCATTGCAAAGTTCCTATGGTGTGACAGTCTATCCAGCTAACCCTTCGTTCATAGGGCTGGTTATCTGGAAAGATTTCACCAGGGTCAACTTCATGTCCCTCCTACTTCTCCACCTGCCCTTCTCTGACTATAAAATTCCTCTGTTTAACTATTCTTTTGCTTTGCTAACGGGCTCCTCCTTGACTCAAGACCTTCATGCACATGCTTTCTCCATCCTGGGATGTTCTCTCTTTTTTCTTTCAGTCAGCTATATCCAGGCTTTCAGAGTTCAACTCAACTCTTGCTTCCTCTGAGAATCAGTCTCATGCACTTCCCAGTGCGCCCCTCCATATATGCTCAAAAACACACAGCCTGGCATGGTGGGACATGTTTGTAATCCAAGCTTTCTGGGAGACTCAGGCCTGAGGATTGAAAACTCAGGTTCCTCCTGGAATCTTAGTGAGTCCCTGACTCACAATAAAAATAAACAAACACAGAAAGTTGGGGATGTAACTCAGCGATGGAGACCCTGGTTTCAATCTCCAGCATTGGAAAACAAAACAAAAACAAAGAAAACCATGGTGCATTTCCTTCGTTGATGTGCCTTCTTTATATCTGTGCAACTACTACATAAAGGTTTGTGTCCATGTCTTTGTGAAATCAAGCTACTTTAACAAAATATCACAGCTTATCTTGAAAAACAAATGTTTGGGAAACTAGGAATACAAAAATTGAGATCTGGAAGATTTACTCCCTGGTGAGTGCTCAGTCCTGACTTGTGCATGGTTGACGTCTACTGAATCCTCAGATAGCAAAGCAAGGAAGTTCTGGTATTTTCCCTTCTTATTACATGGGTACTGATCTCATCAAAGGGACTCCTCTCTCATGGGAGTAACAAGCCTAATTACGTCCCAAAGGTCCCAGATCCTAATAGCATCACATCAGGGGTTAGGACTTCAACATAAGACAGGAGGGGATGGGTCAAGAGTTGCTCAGTAGCAGTATCTCCTAGATGCTTCGTTACTGATGACAGAATTGTACATTCCCAGCACAAATATTTAGTACACAGTAGGCATTCAATAAATAAATCAATTCAAGAATTTCTCCTATATTATTTGATCATCTCGACAACAAAGTAGCTCATCTTGAAAGAAGAGACCTTCACAGGATTTCTTTGATCAGCAGAATTTAAAGTAGGTCTGTCACATAACAATGCTATTATGATTATTTAATGTAACCCAAGAGCTCATTAGTGTTTTGGTAAGCAGAAGACTCTGCTTCACCCAACCTTCACATAGAGAGTTTCCCTTCTGGTATTGCTATTACATTTTCACCTTTATATATGTCCCTAATTTTCATTACATCAAACTGCAATCAAAAACATTAGAGTCTTTTGTACGTAGAAAATGTTCCCCAAATTGTTCAAGGGTTACGTGAAGCTAATCTTAGTCTTTAAGTGTTTGGTTAGGATTTTGATTAGGATGACTAACACCGCAACTAATTAAGTAGAGGTCTCTATTTTCACAGAAGCTTGAATACTAGACAAGCTGATGTCTACTGAGAAACTACCGACGGACAAGTTAGCTGAAACTGACAATTAAAAGTCAGCCCAATCTGGGACAATGAAAGAACTTAATTTATTGTGAGCAGGGATATCTTTGTCCCGCAGTGGTTTTGTACCAGATCTCTTGTCTGAGCGCAAAGCAGTAAGATTTTAAGGTAGATGTAAAAAAGTGACTCAAGAGAATTTGAATGAAGACCATGGCTGGAATCACAGGACTCCTGCTCAAATAGGGATGTCAGCCAGGTGAGAGCGAGGCTGTGGGTTACTCATAATGGCTATAATAATTAATATTGAGTTGATAAATATATCATGGGTCTGTCTTTGGAAATCAAGGATGTGTGGACATCCTAGAGATGACTTAAATTTCAGTGCCATCAGTCACTGAGGCTGACTCTGTTGAAGCATTTCCTGGTTGACTTCTATCATTTGTAAAAACAGGGCTAATAACATTTGGGTTGTAAATAATGCTTACCACCTGCTGTTGCAAAACAGATGCTCAAGTGTAATCAATATTAGTTACTCTGCTCTGTGTATTTCTAACCTGCCCAAGGTTGGCTCAGAAATCGAGAGAATGTACCTAGAGACCAGTCTGAGCAGACACAGCTGGGTGTTGGTAGAGACAGAGAAAACGAGGTCTCCCAGGCCTAGGGCGATTTTTGTTTTACGCTAGGTGTGTGTGTGAGCTGGAATTATGGCTTTCCAACTTCTATCAAGTTACAGCACAAAAGAAACTGCCATTGGCCTACTTCTATGATAATACTCACCCGACAGGATTAGAATGGTACAGCAAATCTCAGAGGAAGGTATTTTTTAAGAACTAACACTAGAGGTAAAAAGAAGTAATTAATGTTGCAACTGTTGGATTTATGGAGCAAGTGTTCATGGAAACAGGAAGGGAGGGAAGAAGGCAGCATGACCGGATCTTGGATGCAGAAATCCAAGTACATCCCAGTGGGCTGCTCAGAGGCTGTAACAAGCAGCCTTCCACACTCATCCTTCATTTTCTTGGTTCATGCGCTTGGCTTTTCATTGTTCTCCATTCTCTGAATTCTTTGCCCAAACATTGAGGTTTTGAAGTCACTTTTCCAGGGAAGGAAATGTGAACAAAACAAGGATAGTAACTGATCCTTTTTTTTTTTTTTTCGTTTTCTCCTCTCTCTCTGTCTTTTGAAAGTTTTCAGATAGATTGTTAACTCGAAAACACAGTGACATGCTAAGGATGCAGAAATCAGATGAAAAATGAGCCAACCGGCAACAAAAAAAGTAGCTGTGAGAAATGGGATTTGTTAGCCGGAGAATAAGGGCAGCTTTCAGGACTTACTTCCCACCCTTCCTCTGCCATTATTCATGAGATGGGCCGATAGCAAGGGCCAGTGGGGACAGAGGTGGTGATGAAGGAGACGAAACGCTCCGCTTCACCGTTTCTCTAGACGGATGGGGGTGTGGGGGATTCTGCCTCTGGTCGGGGAGTGGGGGAGGACTGAGAGCCCAGAAAGCCTGCCTCTGCAGGCTCCATCCCCTTTGCCTCATGCGGAGAAGTGGGAGGACATGATGAGCTGGGCAGCTGGCGCTGGAAGCTGACCTCCATCAGGTCTCTGTTCTGCTCCTCACCACCGTGTGACCTGGAGCACATTACTTCACATCTTTGCATCTCACTGTTCTTATCTCTAAACAGAAGCAATGGAACTTCATATGATCTTTTTAGGGTTCTGTGGGTTCAATGTACAGCTCTTAATGTCCAGCACAGGGTAAGTGTTGTCCACTGCTCTGCTTTCCTCATTAAGATGCATCAGGAGCTCCTTACCCTCTCTCAGAGGAGTCAATGTGTCCTACAGTTGAGTAGCCTCGAAGGTTGGACTGGACTAATGTAGGAGGTGAGTATGAGAAATTTGAGCTCATAAAAACCACGGATGCTTTTTCCTGTCACCCTTTCCTTCCCAGGTCAGCTGTGCTTTATCTGATTAACGGATAGGTTAAGGAATTCCAGCAAGCTCAGAATGTTATCTGCACATTCTGTGGTCTTATTCACAGGGAAATTTCATTCTTTGCATTGTGACATGCAGTAAAATTACTGCACGGTGTCTCTAGCCAGAGAGAAGACAGGTAACAAGAAGCCAAAGGATGGGGAAATTTATATATAATGCGTTGATGAAATGCTAACAGATCATTTGGCCACATTTTGGAGTTATGTTCTTCATGTGTCCTGTCTTTTAGTTATTTCTGACATTGAAGTTAAAAGATTCATCATCTTCCACTCTCCAAAACTGTCCAACTGGATACATCAAAAACAGACTTTCCCAGAGAGCCACTGGTTTTGAAAACCGGATTTCAGAAGGTAGATTTCATAGTCTGTTTTCTTTCTTTTAATCCGTATTTAGTTACTTGCGCTTTTTTTCACTTACGTGTCTGCCATTTAGGGTACCATGAGTCCTGCTGCCTGTTGCAATCTGTCTGATGGGCACAATGGTTGTCACAAAAGTTCCGATTTTCCTTTACCCAGATTTTGATAGTCTTCTTGTCCTGAAATCTTACTTTTCATTTAAGGTTTTGATTCACACTTTGGGTTGCTGATTATTTTTCTTCATCAGTGCCACAAGGTAAACTGTTATTTCTTTTCAAAGCTTATGAAAACTATAAAATAGAGCATGTGGTATGGAGGGAGAAAACTTTAGAGGTATCCTTTAATTGTATTGTTTTCAAGTGACACTTCAGGATATTTGATTAATTCAATAATTATCTTAACTCACTAGATTTTATCAAGCCCTTGTGACTATATACATCTGTATTTTTTTAACCATTTTTGCCTCCACTACAAACTACTTGAGATGAGGGCTATGTCAAAATCATCATGGTAAAACTCACATCACTTGAACTGTTTTTCTGGCAAAATATGGTCATTTAATATGTGCATTTTTGACCGTTTTGTAATTCCAGATATAATCCTTCCAGATTTTCCAGGTATTAGGTTCCATCATTGTGGCTCTGTTTACTATTTGCCTACCAATGCTTGTTATGGTTGATACATTGTGTCAACTTGAGAAGTTTAGAAGTTTAACTGAGAGACTCAGCAAGGAGCCAGGATCCTTACTTTGTAATTATCCTCATTCTGTGCAAGAGGAGGCACAGAGATTCTGTGAGTGGTGCCACACCTGCCCTAGGATGGGGAGTGGGGTGGCCTGTGTAAATATAAAGGAGGAAAAGAGGTTTGCACTTGTCCCTCTTTAGTTTTGGCTGCTTTTGCCGGCTGCTGCCTTGAAGTGTTGCCCCAGTGCCTTGCCACTATGCCTTGGAGCCAGTTGATTATGGTCTGAAACCTTCACAAACAGCGAGCTAAATAAACTTTTCCTTCCTTCATTTGGAGTGTCTGGTATTTTGTCCCAGCCATGGAAGAAAACTAACCGAGACAATGCTTTTAGCTTTTTGAGGGAGACAACAGGAAAATTCAAGCCAAAATCACTGTCCACAGGTGACAAGGCTTCTACCCTGAGTCTTACATTCAATGCTGTTGATTTAAGTGAATTACTGAGGGAACTCAAGAACCTCCAATTAAAACATTTTCATCCATGGGACACAATGCTAAAATTGCGCTATTTTCATGAATTGGTCATGAGTTTTCCAAAATCATAAATTGTAGTGCAAGTCAAGCTGTTAGCCACATCAGGGCCAAGCCTCACATTTCTTCCCAATTCCCCATCTGCTCCACATTAGAGAGTTACAGCTACTGCGGGTGTGTGTGGTTTCCTTCAGATCTGCTCTCAATGCCCATGCGAAGTACACAGTGCACCCAGGGGACCTCACCTCTTTTCCAAAGAGCAGGGGAAAACATAAAATTGTTCAAGACTTAGTTCTCATCTCTTCACTTAAGGTCACAGCATAGGATTGTAGACTTACACTCAGAGTGGTAAATCTATGTTCTACTCTCCAAACTGTTAGTGTCCATTTCTCAGTATCCAAAAAGAGGATGCCTTTTGCCTTTGAAGGCGACTATTTTCTACACAGCTGCATTTCTGCCTTTACACATCTGGCTGGAGAATGGCCCATAAAGTTGGTAAACAGCATGCGGGGTGCTCCAAGCCACCACGGTGCCACACTCCTCCCTGAGGTTAGTCTGGGCATGTGGGAGCTGAAGGACTGAGTAGGTAAAGAGGAGGGTGACCGATTTCAGCAAAGGAGGTTTGATGACTGATAATTTAGTCTGGATTATATAAAGATGGGGAAATGCATTCATAAGCCAGACGGTTCAGAGCGAACCACTCCTCCACACAACGCAAACACAGGCCTAGGGCTTGACTCTCCACCTGTACCTCACGCACATGGTTTTGACTCGGTGTCCACTCTAAAGGATTTTCTCAAGTTAGTGCTTTAAAAATCATTTAGGAACTGAAAACCTTGCAAGACCACCTGTCATTTACATTTTGTCAATCGTATGTGCCAACACTTCCATAAAAATGACCCCATTCTACATCCCCCCAAAAAACCAGTCTTCTTTTTCACGTTGCTTTTGTGGCTGCTTTTTAGTGTTTATTTTAGGTTGCATGAGATTCTTTATTTAATTTGACTCCATTATCACAGAGCTCATCATCTTTGCTGCTGAGTTAACTCTACGAAGAGGCATCATCTGGTGTCTGTGCCCTGAGCCTCTAATTGCTGAATTAATATTCAAATCCAAGGTTTTAGAAAAGGGTGGGCATTATTTTAAGTTATGAGGTAGTTAATTGCTGCTATAACACTGCTAAAGCTGTCATGCAGCATCAATAAAGAGATTATGGGTGGAGAAGTCTCGATTGGAATTAAAGTAAATCAGATTTTTAAAAAAATGTGACAACTCATAAATTAGTATTGGTCTTCTAAAAAATGATATGAAGTTTACTTCAATACTGTTTAATCAACTCAATGATTGACTAGCATTTTGTAAAATTAAATTTATTTTTTAAATAAACTGGAACATAAAAACAAAATTTATACATATTAATGGCCTGAAATGTGATGCTTTAATACATGAATATATTGTGTGATATTTAAATTAGGTTAAACATTTCTACCAGCCTCAAACATCTGTCATTGCTTTATGGCAAAAACCATGCCTTTCAAATCTACCTATGTGGTACTAGTTAGGTTATACAGTTTGAAGGAATATGTATAAAAATGAATTAGTGTCATTAAAAGTTAATGAGTTAACTTGAAAAAAATAAATTACAAGTGATATATGTTTAGAATACATGGGTTATAATAACTTCCTTGATTGACAAAAAATATTTTGTCTGAAAACTATTATAGCCTAAAAGTAATTATAGTCAGTACTGTGTTCTGTATAAATAGTGGAATTTATAATATAACTTTAAATTTAACAATATGCTGTGAAATCATTTATGCAAAGTCAAACCAGAGAAAAATACTGGAAAACCACAAATGAGTGAAGAAATCATGAAGATTATAAATGGATTAACAACAATGACACAAAATTTACAGAGGCAAAAATCTTAGCAGGTTGTGCAGACAGTGTTAATAAACATAACAAAAATGCAAATTGAGAAACACTGATGTTCATTACATCCATTAATTAAGCAATTAAATGATGTGGAAAAAAAACTTGTGGAAATATTTGTACATTCCTCAGTGGTCACAAAATAATTTGATGTAACATGTCAAAAAACTTATTTAGAGACCAGAAACGCAACTTAGGGGCACAGCGTTTGCCAGGCATGCACAAAAGCCTAAGGTTGACTTCTGTCTAGCATTGGAAATAATAGGGGTAAGAATTTGGCAATATATTTCAGAATCATAAAACATTTTGTATTGCTCATCTGAATAATTATTTCCTTTGCAATTTATTGAAAGATAATATTTCAAAAAGGTAAAAGACAATACACAATATGTACCATTACCTTGACTTCTCTGTTACTTGTAAAAGCAAAGAAATTGCAGGCAGCATTAACATGTTACCAATAAGGGAGGCCACTTGGTGGCTTCTGCCTGTCAGCCAGTAAGGATCTAGCAAGGAGAAAATGAGTAGTAATAGTTATGATGTAATATTAGGTATGTCTTAGTCACTTTCCCAAGACCCACAGTTTAAAGAAGAGAGGTTTATTTGACTCACGACTGTGAGAGGATTTACTGCGTAGTTGGCTGGCTCTAACGCATGGTGAAATGGTCCAGGCACAGGAGACCTGCTCACCTCATGGCGGCCAGGAAGCGGACAGTGAAGGGAGGGAAAGGGACAGAAGGGACCTTTCCAGGTTAGGTCACCAGTGAGCCACCTCTTCTCTCCAGGCAGCGTATTTGACAATGGATTTTTCCATGGATTAATTCACTGAGGAGTAGAATCCAATCACCTTCTGACAGCCTCGCCTTTGAATGCGTGAGTCTTGTGAGAGTCTAAATCTGCACATAACAAGGAGATGGTGAAACATAAAATTATAGTTTTTTCCACTCTAAAAAGACTATGCTTATGGGAAAAGAACACAGAAATACAGAAGTGTTGGCTGAAACAGGGAGGAGGAATTACAGGAAATGCAAGTGGTATCAAAGATTTAACTCACTAGGAGACAAAAAGAAAGCAGATCTAGGCTGGAGCAGTATTTTGCTTTGTTTTGCTTCCTAGTCATATAAAATTAGCTCCCTTGAGTCTCAGATTTGTTTTTTCTCTGTGAGATGAAGTTATACCCAGCTCACATGCTTTTGATCAGTGTTAGGTGAAAATAATGCACGAACAGTGTGCAATGAAAGTGCAGAAAACAAAAGCTGACATGCTACTCAGGGCAGTGTATCAAACACTACTGCAAAATAATTTGAACAAAAAATGCTGACTGCAGAGTAAAAGGCTGATGAGGTGGGTTGATGAGTGATGAATCAGACAGTGTGTCTAGAACAGGAAATGCCTGAGATAAGATAGTCCTTACACAGAAAACTGCAGGAGGTGAAAGAGGAATCAGTTTAAACGTAGAAAATTATTTCTAGCTAAGAAGAAGATCAAGGACAAATACCCTGGTGTGGGAATTTGTCTGGCTTTCGGTGACAATCACTGCAGGATATAATAGCATCAGTCATTATATAACATTTTTTTGTTTGAATCATCTAAGCACTAGGCTTTGGCTGAGTGTAGATTTGAAATACTTTTTCCATTTGATGAGTTCAAGTGGCAAAATTTTAAATATATATAATTTAATAACTGCAGCACAGCAGCCATAAAATTCAGTGGCTGGTATTGATCATTCACCCTTCCCGATTCACACCTCATAGCATCTGCTGAGGTTTGGCTGTTTGTGGCTCATCTTAACTGGCTTGCTACGCTCTGTGGCTGAAGGTGCTTCTATCTGCTGGGCTTAATGACCCAAGGGCACATCTCTGCTCCACATATCTTTTATGTTGTCCCTGGAGTTGGTGTGGTCTCTTAATGTACCTGGAAAAAAATGGCAAGTGAGACGCAGTAGCCTTTTCAAGTGCCCAGAATCTGAGATTTAGAAAAATCTTAGAGCAAGTGCGCCCTTAGCCTTTGCAACTTGGGTACTTCATTCTGTGCCTCTCAGCCCTGGTCTCCAGCCCTCCCCTTGCATCACGGCTGCTAACACCCCACTGGGTCACATGGCCCCACCCAAGGACAGGGATTTTCCTGCCTGTTTGGTGGAGACATCATTTTACATATCGAAGAGGATGGACAGAGGGAGACGGAGAGAATGGAGACCATTTAAACCAGTTTATTAACTAGGAGTCATAGTGAACACCGGACCCTGTGTTTCTGGATTGTGGCACACATCCCACTGCTCAGCTGAGACCTGATTTGGACAGCATTTTAAACAATAAACTTTGCTTTTACATTCATCAGATATATGTTCGGGTATTGAGTAATGCAAGTTACCCATTTTATGAATATCATTCTGTAACATAAACTTTAATTAAATAAAAACACAATGATACACTTGAAATTCTATAGTTAGCAATGCTGCTTAACCTATGGGGAAAATAAGAGGGAAAAAAGAAAACGAAGTTTAGAAAGCATTCTTGTTGGTATTTAGACTGGCCAACTGAGCTCTGGGATGGAGAGAAGATGGAAGAGTCCAGTGAGAGGGCGAAGGTGACATAGCAACAGGCTGGGATGAATGAGGCAGCAAAGAGAAGAAGGAGTCTTCCAGACAGAGAGAAGTGTCTTCAAACGCTTGAAAACATAGCATGCGTGCTTAGAGTGCTGGCCCACTCCATGGACTGGCCCCTCAGTAGACTGAGCTGTAGGGATCCCCCTGCCCCCAAACACTGTTTATCTTTTCTGGAACATTCCTTATTTCACATTCCAAGCTTACCATACCCTAGGCTGTTGGCTGCATTACTCATGAAAACTCTTTGGGCAACTGATGTGATATTTCAGTCCCAAGGCTCTGGAAGTCAAGTCTTATTTTCAGTATGAGAATGAGCAATCTTATATTTTGGGAGCTGCCGAGATTTGTCTTTCACAGTAAGCCTGTTCCTAGCAGCTGACGTCACCTGGGACGAGGCGGGGTGACTGTACACAGATGATCACTGGCACTCGCAGGAGGGATTTATAAACCCAGAGACTAAGTGCTCAGAAAAATAAATGAAAACCCTTCCTCGCCTGAAAGGCAGAGCCAGAGAAGCAGCTGCCATCTGCTCGTCTTGGCCCGGGAGCCAGTGTTGGAATGGTGGTGCCGATTCTCCCAGAGAAAACAGTCAAAACAAGATTGGCAGCTGCTCTTTTAAGTTGCATGTTACTTGGTGCCGGTACACCGTGTTTATTCTGTGCATTATTTCATGTCCGCACACTGCTCCTTCCGTGTTCACCAGGCAAGTGAACAGCACCACCAGTTATTCAATACCTCAGGGCAAAAGCCGCGGAGTGGAGTCACATTTGACTTTTTGTTCCACTGGACTCCACATCTAGTCCATCGATTGATTCCCAAATCTCCCTGCTCATCTACATTTTTGCCAAGCTTTCTCCCCCTGGAGGAATAGCTTTCTTATAAGCTCCTAGCTTCTACTCTTGCCATCCCGTACTATGTCCCCACACTGAAGCCAGAGGAATCCTGGAAAAATGTAGATGGCATCATGTCAGCTCCTGTCCTGAAACTGTTTGCTGGTTGCCATTATGGTTAAGATACGTGCCAGTGTCTCTCTGTGGCTCAGTGAATAAAATGTTGGGCATGTGCCCAAAGGATGCAAGAGTCAGGTGAAAATGTCCCTAGGACTAACCCTGAAAGAAAGCACTGGAATAAGTGATAGAGTACTGTGCTTGACCCAGAGGGTACAAATTAATATCCATGAGACCATAGTGCTACACATACGTAACCAAACCAGGAACTGAGCAGAGACTAGGTGTGAGTCTTTTGTGCAGAATTTCAAATAGGTTGAATTGATGCTTATTTTTCAGGAAGAGAAAAAAAAAAACAGTAACTCTCCTGCTCTAAGGGTGGGAATGACAGTTCATAGAGCCTGCAAGGAGGGGAAAACAGCTGTGTGGACATTTGACAGACACTATCACAGTCAGGGGTGGAGAGTGATCCCAGAAGGGATAAGTCATGTTAATAATGTGTATCCTTGATGCGAAGCAATAAGAAAGGGACATTAAACCTATGGCCCTTCTCCAAGAAGACATAACCCCGGTATAAACAAAACAAACCCAGAATGGAAAGGCACTTTGCACAGTATCAGACTAGTGTTTCTTAAAAAAAAAAAAAAAATTCTTAATATAACCACGCTAGGAGAAGTCACAGGGGAACAGGGACAGGGAAACCGCCCCAGCCAAGGGGACCCCAAAGAGACGCGGTGGCCAGCTGAGTCGTGGCTTCTTGAATAAGCTCTGAAACAGAAGAGGGCTCGTCATGGAAAATCTCAAGAAATAGCAATGAAGTGTGGACCTCAGCTGGCTGTCTTGTATTAGCACTGCTACACGGGTTATGGGAAATGTACATTAATGTAGAATAATAATGAGGGGAGCTTTGTGGAGGGTGCGGGGAAACTTGAGTTCTGCAACACTCCTGGAGCTCTGAGGTTATTCTAAACATTATTAGAAGGAAATCTCTCCGAGGGCCCCAAGGCATTGCACCCTGGCGTGGGTCCTGGCCACGTTCTCTGAGAGCATCTCCCCAGGCTATTCTCATGCCATGCTCTTGTCATTGTCACCCCTGCATTCTTCTACCTCTGCCCCTTTTCGGATCTGTGTTCTTCCCTTGGGGGACCCCTGCCCTTATGTTTACTTGTCGGGTCTTAATTCCAGTCAGCTCTGCAGAGATTTTACCTGGTGACATTGCATAAAATTCTATCTTCCCTTTTTCTCTAATCCTTTCTTTTAATCATTTTTTGACCACACTGAATTTCACCTGCTCATCTGTTGCATATTCATTTATTTATTCTTTGCCATTCTCTCACTAGAATGTAACTTTCATGAAGGTGAAGGATGATGTGCTTTGTCACAAAACACAACGTGCATTTCTTGCCCCTAGCAGAATGTGCTGGAAATAATAGGTGCTCAGTTAAATATTAGTTCAGTCAGTGGCGGAATGAATTTCAATGTCTTCCCGAGTTGCATCCCGATAGCTCCACTAACCAGTTGTTTCAATAAAGCGCCATGACCAGCAGCGTGCTATTATCTCTGCCAAGCACCTCACGCATGTCTCATTCCCTTCTATATCTGATGGTTCTGTATGGTGGAGTAAGACGATTCATGACTTCCTTCAGGCCACGTGCTGAGCTTGTTACGGACTACCCGCCTCAGCTGTCCACACTGCCACACTGAGGACACTGCATTGGAGGTCAGTGGCTGGCCTTGGCACCCTGTGCCTTAGTTACATGTGTGTGCACAAGACATGAACTTTATTCCGTAGAGCAATTTGGGCATTGAGGTGTCTGTGGATTCTAGTCCCTACTTTAGAAGGAAGGAAGGAAGGAAGGAAGGAAGGAAGGAAGGAAGGAAGGAAGGAAGGAAGGAAGGAAGAAAGGGAGGAAGGGAGGGAGGGAAGGAGGGAGGGAGGGAAAAAGGAAGCACAGGTGAAATTAACTCTTGTTAGTGAGGTACATTTTTCCCAATAAGGTAATAATTCTGAAGAGGTCCAGATATTTTTTCTTTCTTTTTTTTGAGGCAGAGTCTGGCCTTTGAGGGCTGGCCTTAAACTCACCATGCAGCCCAGGATGGCCTGGAACTGATGATGATCCTCCTGCCTCAGCTTCCTAAATGCTGGGATTATAGGTGTGTCCCACTACAGTCAGCTTCAGATTTTCTTCTGTCATTTCTTGGGGAATTTGGGAATAGCATCCATGACTCTAATGAATGTTTCAGACTTTCGGTCAGGATGTTCATGACCAAGTTCACTCACCAGACAGTGCCAAAGGCTCATCATATACCGGGCAGAACTGGAATGACACAGGTGACCAGGGCATGACCGATTCTTACAATTTTCTGATATACAAGTTAAAAGAAAAGAAGATAAGGCATGACAAGGGATAATAAGGACAGATGCCAAAGGGCAGCACTTTGGGGGTTGTGACATGAATGAATGATCAAAAGACCAGGGGAAAAGATGTTGCTTTGGTAAAGGAGGAAAATTACGGTCATGCTAACAACATAGGCAGCAGCTACAAAAATACCTGCCATGAATGCACATCGGTGTGTTTGCAAATACACAACTGCTGTTTGGGATTTTTTTGAAAATGTTTTTCTTGCTGTAGAGCAGGAAGTTCACAGTGAGCTCCATTCCTGTGAGAAGCAAAACGATCCCCAAAGAGAGGTCCTTTTAAGTACCACACATCGTATTTCTATTGATATCAAGATGCTCTGTGGATTGAGAAATGTAGACAATGTCTTTCAGACACCACCCGGGCCAGAAGGGGTCAAAGCACTAGGTCAGGTGTGGACCACGCCCTTCCGGTGAAATAGTCCCTCAGTCACAGTACGTGATGCACTTTTCCAAACAACAAATACTATTTCTAAGCTCCATCCTCTCTCCAGGCTCCAGCTTATCTCCTGCCACCACTAGAGTGCACCCAAATATTTACGACTCGAACAGAAGCCCAGGGATGGTGCTTCCACTAGAGTCTCTCTCTTTCTTTCTCTTTGACAATTCTATCACATAAACATTTTCATGCCTGAGGGACACAGGACATCCTCCAGAACCCCTAACTTAAGGAAAATAGATTTGGCTTGGGAATCAAGCAAGAACTGGGACTTCAGCTAGTGATCCCAAATTGTAGTGAATCACTGGTGTGTGTGTGTGTGTGTGTGTGTGTGTGTGTGTGTGTGTGTGTGTGTATTTAGAACCATAAATTGGTACTGGAAATAGAGAAAGGAGTCTGCTTGGCAAGTGTAACACAACAGCTTGAAATATGTATAAGCCTGGTGAGGAATTTGGCAAAAGAGCCTTGTCAAGCATCAGGGAGCCAGTGGGCTTCTGCAAGTTCCTAGAATACCTTAGGGAATAGAAATGCCACCAATCCAGACTCCACTCAATGTGTGATGGCATTGTTCACCCCATACGCGTCGTCTTCACGAGCTGCAGGTGTTGTGCCGGATGGGCTGGTTCTAGGCTGGCTCCTACCCCTGCAGTCCCTTAAGTTACTGACTCCACACCCTGGCTAGAGGATTCACAACACACCCTGCTTCCAAACATGTTTCTCTCATGCTACATCCTCCTCTAATGTTTGCCTTGAAATTAAAGCTAATCACTCGTGACTCATTTTCTTTGAATAAAGTTGTATTTCCATCATACTTATATTGAAAGGACTATTTTTTTCAGGGAAGATCACCACAGAATTATGATTAATAATGGTCCCTATCGTTTATTCAGACTTAACACAAGTAAAACGATTTTACAGTTTGCATGTCTGATTTCTGTATGTGAGCTAGTTATTTTTATGATTACCACCCCTCTGTAGAGACCGGATCTGGATAGGTAGTTTAAAAATATTGCCAAAGGTTACACAGCCAGGAAGTGGCACAGCCAAGTACAAACTCAGTAGGTCATGATGCAAAGCCAGTGCATCTCAGTGGTAAGGTGTGAACAGTGGACCTACTTATTCCCCTCACTGTTCTGCAGCAGTCACATGTGGATACACCCCCAAACGGACATTCTATGTTCCCCCTTTCTCTCTCTTTCCCTCCCCCAGTCCTCTCCCCCTCCCCCTTCCCTGCCCTTCACAGGCACGCACGCACGTGTGCATCCCTGTACCTTTCTCTATTCAAGATACCACGATCTACCTAGTTTTAAAGACCTGTGAGAATCATGCATGACTCTCACTCTCTCTCTCTTTCATGCCCTACAAGCAAACAAACCACAGACCCTATTAATTTCACATACAAAGTATACACCAAATATGTCCACCCCATCCCCAGCTTAACCTAAGACACCAGGATTAAGTTAGTAACTCATTTCCCTGACACTTCTATCACATAGACATTTTCATGCCTGGGAGACACAGGACATCCTCCGGAGTCCCTAACAAGGAAAACAGATTCTGCTTGGGAAAGAAGCAAGCACTAGGACTTCAGCTAGTGTTCTCAAGCTGTAATGATCTCGGAGTTTACTTTCTACATCTCTCCACCAGCACTAAATCCATCCTCTGCGTGGGAATCGTTGTGAAATGTCCTATCAGAAATATAAGTCAGAACTGTCATATGCCTTTGAAAATCTCTCAGTAGTCTCTCACCATGTTTAAATACAGCTGCTTTATTGTGGCTCCATTTCTCTGACCATGTCCTGTTTCCTCTGTCTAGCCTTCTCTTCTGACCATCTAACTGCTTGCTTACAGTGCTCAAATTAGAATGAGGATTAGCTAAATCCTTACTGGCACAGAACACCTCTGGGTTTCTGGTGTGTGAGCTTTCTGGTCCCTCACAGCTTTGACTGCTTCTCACCCTTTAGGTCTCAGATCAGAAACCTGCCTCCCTTAACCGCCTTCTCTAGACACCACTTCTCAATGGTCTGGACCTTCTGTCTCCCATCCTAGCACTGTTTCATGACTTCATAAATCAATCACTAACCATAACCATTTAGTGCTTCTTATTTGTGAGGTGTCATAAAATATCGCATGCTGCTTTAAGAATTTCACGAGGTAGTGGAACTAAGTGGTTCATTTTCCTCTGAACTCAAAGTACCTAACCTAAACTGTGACACCCAGATAGCAGGGGACATTCAGTAGATAATCCTGGGATGTTCTACCCTTAAGAAACACATCTGAAAATGAAGGACATAAAAAGACTAAAATTCAAACCTCAGTGAAAGATACACTAAGAAAGACAAAGCAGAAGAGAAGTAATTCTTCACAACAAAAAAGACAAATGAGAAGATATGAGACTTCAAGAGAAAAAAAAAAATATATATATATATATATATGTAAAGCCCACAATGTTAACTAAGTAAAAATATATAATCTAGTTGGGTGTGGTGGTGAATATCTGTAAAGCCAGTACTCTTGGAGGCTGAGACAGGAGGATTGATCCCTAACTCTAGCCAGTCAGGATAATTTAGTAACTTAGAGAAACTCTGTCTCAAAATTTAAAAAAAAATTTTTTTTAAAGGGTAGGGATTTCAGCTCAGTGCAAAAACCCTAGCTTCAAGCCCTAGTATCACAAAATATAATTAATTAAACCCACCACATTATTTGAAGAATAAAATATTTGATTATTTTAACAAATGAAGAAAAAAAAATTTGATAAAATCCAATGTTCATTTAGGTAAAGAAAACTACACTAGATATAGAAGACAACCTTTCCAATCTGATAAAGGATGTATTCAATGTGTGTTTGGACAAAAATCATTTTAAATAATTCATTATCAGAATCTTTCTTTTTAAATTCACCTACAAAATGAATTGCCCACCCTCACTGCAGTAATAATATTTAAGTAATATTTAACCACTGTAGTAGTATTTAAAAGTGGAAGCATTAAAATTTGGAAAGGGGAAGTTCATCCTTCTCACTAAAATAAATGTGTATATAAGTTTAAGAAGCTGCCTGTTTATTAGGCTGATGAAAAATAGTTCACTGTAGTTTTTTACAAAGAATATACACGGTCTCTTAGAGCTTGTGTTAATTTGATTTCAGCTACTAAGATGCTATTCTTTCTCTTTTTTGAGCAAAAACAGAGAGTTATTAGAGCCCTTGAGCTGTTCTCATGTAAGTCAGAGGGAAAGGTTTTGGGGATAGGGTCATTAATTTTTGCTAAGAAAAGAACTAAGATCAAGGAGAATAATTATAGTTCCTGAAGATGGGTTTGCTCTGCAGAAGGAAAATGAGAGTCTAATGCCAATATATTTAATCCCTCTGCCTCTCCTTACTCTACCAATAACCCAGATTTGAAAAGTTAATTCTTTCCTTAATAGTGAAACTTGCACAAGAGATAATCAAGGTAAGAAGACCAAATCACTCATGGAAGCATCTCTGAAATGTGCATGTAAAATTTCCTTTTGAAGTTTTATCCATAGAAATCTTTTTTTCAGATTTCCAATCTGAAGCTATTTCGAAGTGTTTTTATGTTATTTTAAAAATATGGTCATTCCTTTCTAGGTTGGGCCTGTAGTATTTTGGAATCCTCAGTGAAATGTTTGTGAAAGTCTCTGGCACAGCAGAATGTTGCGTATCATGGGATTTAGCCACAGTCCATTCTCATATACTGTTTTCAGTTTCCATTTCATGAGTTGGTGTGAAATAAAGCTACCCAGTACCAGGCTGTGGGTAAGAATGTGCACTTTCCTGGCTCCGGTTCATACAGTCAGTGTCGGAGTTTAGACCTGCAGTGCCCCTCAAAGTTAGCTCAGCTGTGGAGTTGTTTCCCAGCTTTGGTGCGATGAAGGAAACAGTAAACATGTTTATAGAGATAGGATCTGGTGGGCGGTCTTCTGGGTATTGGGTTGAGCTTTGAAGGGAGTAATGGGGTGCCAGCCCTTTCCTTCATCTCTCTTTTCCTGCTTGGCTGTAAACTGAGGGATTTTTCTTACCATATATTGCTTACCCTGGTTTACTGCCTCGTCACAGGCTCCAAATGGCTCAACAGGACCATTCGACTAAAAGCAATAAAAATGTGAGCTGAAATAAACATTTTTAAATTTAATTAATAAATTGATTGCTTCTAATTGCAGTAAGGAAAGCTAAGCAATACTATGTATTTTCCCTGAATGCCTGTTGTATGCCAAGCATTCATGTTGGTAACATAAAAATAAGATTTGATCCCTAATTTTAATGGATGATCAAAAAAAGAAATAGACTGACATTACATAGTGGTCAGTGCTTAGAAACCTAAGGTCAGAAAAACTACAAAAAGATAGAAAGGCTACCTTCTCATGACAGAGATGGTCAGAGAAAGCTTCCTAGGGAGAAAGGACAGCTCCTGTGAGAGGACATTGCTGCTTGGTAGATGTTCGAAATGAGGAGAGTAGGTAGGAGAGAGGCTTTGAAAAAAACAGAGACAGAGATACAGTTGGAGTAAAGGTTATAGAGAGTCAGCATGCCACAATTCATCCAGAAAGTGAAACATTTCCTGGATCTACTGAAAGACTTTAAATTAGAAAGATCATCCCTTGGAGCCCTGAGGGATCCTGGTAACACCTTGAATTTGTACTTCTAGCCTTAGCAACTGATGAAACAACAACCTTTGTTTCTCTTAAGCCGCCTAGTTGTGGCAAATTGTAACAGAAGCCCTGGGAAACATAGAAAAGCTATCATGGGGTTCATGGGCTGGACTGTACCTGCTCCTATCTCCCTGTCAAGTTTGTATATTGAAATGCTCACCAAACCCCCGCCCCAAGCCTCCCTGTATTTGGAGCCTGGGTTGTTAAAGAAGTCATTAGATCCAGATGAGTTAGTGTGAGCCTTAATGTAAATTGATTGGTGTTATCAAAAAGAAAATTTGAACACAAAAATAGACCCCGGGACCATGTATTCAGAAGAAAGGACACAGGACACATGAAGGCACAAGAGGCACAAAGTTATCTGCAAACTAAGGAGAGATTGCAGGGAAACTAGATCCGGTGCCACCTTGACCTTGGACTTCTGGCTTCCTGTGCTATAATGAAATATTTTTCATTCTTAAGCCAGCCGTTACATTAGTTTACTGTGACAGTCCCAGGGAGAGAACATACACAGAATAATGCAAATAAAAAAGAATGAAAACAGGGTATGAGAGGGAAAGAGGTTCTCAGGTGTGAGGCTGAAAAGAAGAGGGAACTGATACAATCTGGTGAGTCATCCAGTGTCAGGAAGGGTGTGGCGGGAAGGACTGAGATTTAGACAGGGTTGTTGGTGGAGATCTCCATGGAGGAAGAGCGGTAAAGGAAGGAAAAAGAAGACGTAGACCTCACTGTTAGGTGTACTGGGACCTTCTGGTAAAAATCATCAATTAGCTATTGTAGTCACAGATTCGAAAATTCAATCAAAGAACAACTAGCATCTAAAGTGCTAGCTTTCAGAATCAAGATTCTGAGGAAAATCCATGCAGTTGCTAATGGTGGAATCACTTAGGATGGGCTAGAATGAAAGGAAAGCAAAGAACTGAGAATCTGAGAAACGTGAAAACATAAGATATAGATCAAGGAAGGCCGGCTGTGAAGGCGAGGTAGAGTGACGTGGCAGTCAGGAGTGACACAGAGAGGATTCACCAAGTTTGGCAATCATTCACTTTCTCCACCAAAATATGATTATTTATACAGTAGCGGCAAAAGGTAGAGCCCCAGGAGAAGGGTGGGGATGCACGAAAGGAAAAGAGCAGTAAGTGTGGGTAACTCAGACACAGCACAGATGTTACAGAATTGCAGGGAGTCTTCCCATGAAGACTTCTTTTATTTATTTAAGCCTGGAGACAACCAAGTACAGCTTCATAGTGACAGAAAGGAGTTCGTTAGGATGAGCAAGAAAAGGGAGAAATTAAGTTAGCAGAGAAATGACCCAGGAAATGAAAAAGATTAGTCATCAGAAATACTGTTGGTGGAATCGGGTTTATATAGGACAAGCAGCAGGGAACCCACTGGGAGAGCAGGAACCGGTAACACAGGAGCGGGACTGACGTCGGGATGATGTGAAGAAGCGGGCAGGGGAGCCCCCAGGGAACGGAGAGTGTCTCTTTTGCTGTGAGATGAAGGGCGAGCAATGTATCTCAGGTGATGGATGAAGCGAGCAGAGGAACAGAGCTAAGAGGTTTCAGGAAGGCTGGGAGAATTTAAACAGCTTTTATGATGGGAAGGATGGAGCACTACCCAGGGGCATATAGGAATCCAGCTGGACTCTGCAAAGAATTGATTCTTTGCGCTCCAAACTGCCCCCTGTGTAAATGTGTCTTGGGACTAGAAGCTGAACAGTGAGCTAGGGAGTTAATCAACTCAGTTAATGTTTTAAGTATTTATATAGTACCTATTCTTGCCAAGCTGGGTATCAGGGCCTGCTGATAAAAAGAAGACCGAGATACCGTCTGACCTTAAGAATCTTATGAGCCCTGAAATATCTACTACAAAAGCCAGACACATATCAAACACATATCAATTTTACAAAAATAATCCAGAGTACAAAAACCACATAGACAACTCAAAGAATCGGAAGGGGAGGAGTTTGAAGGTGTACTGCTAATCTCCTGCCCTGGGTGCCCTTGCAGAAATTTTACATCTACTGTTTAATCCCTCACGCAATTCTGGGTTTGGGGTGTTATTTTCGCCATGTCCCTGACAAGGGAACAGGAACAGAGACACATAGTTTAGCGGAATCAGGACATCACCCATGGAACAGAATGGGCACAACTTTGCCAGATAAAGCTGAATGACCAGGAGAATCGACCTCAGTGTGCACTTGCAGAATGGGAAACTCTTCTGGTTAATTGGATTTTAGGGAGGAAAGATGAGATTATTTTTCATATGGGCCTCAATCTTTCAGTCTCTTATTTCGCAGGTGCTGAGAAAGGATGGGAGGCTTCTGAACAAAGGTCGCTATCTCAGAGCTGAAGAGCTTCAGTAACATGGATTAAAAGCAGAAGATGCTGGTTATCGTGGGACCACTTAGGAAGCCGACCTTAACATCTACAAGCCGGAGCACGGAGAAATGAGACCAGTGTGCTGTTCCAAATTCCCCATCTGTCTCATTCTGTACGATGGACAAGTGTTTATCTTCTTTAGGGTCAAGTTTTGGACCCAAAATTGAAGAGTTTGGAAGAAATAACTCATAAGGGCCCTTCTGAGGGGTATAATTTTTTTTATGATTCTGAGGTCCTGAACAAAAGTGATAGCAGTAGGGGAAAGGAAGATTTGGCCAGAGAGGAGAGGAAGTTGTAGAGCTTTTTGAAAATTTAAACACAGTTTGTATACAAATAGATCATTGTGCGCTTAGCCTGCATACACAGCAGGAGAGAGCTCGCTACCAGGCCTCCTCTGGCACGATCACGCGCGCACACACACACACACACACACAGAGGCCCCTTTCTAGGCAGAGTGAGGATGGAAAACTTGCTGCCTGTCCCCGCTCTGCTCCAGTTTCTACTCGCTTTTTAAAAATTCTCAGACTCATCCTCTGGTAGAAAGTTTTCGCACACTAAGTGCATCCCGAGATGAGTTCGTGACTTCCATGTCTTTGCCCCTGAGCAGTGTGCTTTGTGTTCTGGTACCGTCTCTCTCTGTATGGGTGACCTCCTGCCCCTAAGTGACCACAGTCATAGCGAACATATTCCTTTTCCTCCTCCACTTGAAACCAGCGTGACACCCCCCTGGGTAAATTCAGTTCCCCGGGTACTTCCTGCTTCTGTCTCCTCCTGCCACGCTGTCTGTATGAGGATGGCTATCATTCGGGTCCCTGGAGATGTCACCTAACTCCTTCTTCTTTCCCCAGCCGTCCTCTATGCCAGTTGAAGTTTTTTTTTCTCTGTCCACAAAATTCTGTGTTTTTGGTATTTGTCTCTTCATTTCCCCGATCCTTCCGCTCTTCACTTTCCCAGTGTGACTGAAGGAGAGCTGATGAAGTTATACGCACGTGTAGCACACAATGTGACGTTTTCCTCTACGTATCTCTGCAGAACAGTTCCTAAAGTCAAACGGCTTGTCTTTTCCACGATTTTTCACAGTTACTTGCGTTGGTGTTGGCATGAGCACTTACCATTCACTCTTCACAACTTTTGAATATACAAGACAGGATAATTAACCGCAGTCTTCATGCCCTACGACAGATCCCTAGGGCTTATTCATCGGTGCAGCTGAAACTTTGTATCTTTCGTTCAACTCGAGCCTGTTTCTGATCATTTCAGTTTTCTAGTTCAAGCGCTTTAATCTTCATTCTGCTAGACAGGAATGTGACAGAGTGGTAAGAACAACTCAACAGGTGCTGCAAAGGACTTTCATATTCTGCTTTGACAGTGTCTGTTTTAGGGTAGTGAGAGAACAAGGGACACTGTCCCCCTTTTAGGCAGTATTCTCTGGATGCGAATTCCTTCATTAATGCTTTCACTGAAAACCGTGATAGCAGCTGGAGGTAGCATCTCTCAGTACGGCTCTGAAAAGCAGATGGTCTAGTGTGAGGTTCTGATTAGGAATAACTATGTTTCTAATCACCTAAAACAAGCAACATTTTACAAACCATAAATAAAAATGAAGAATCCACCTGGCACATACAGCTATCATTGTTCCCAGCCGAAGTTCCTCAAACCCTTAAAGTTAGGTCTACTTTATTTTCCTTTGCACCAGGTTTAACTCCTCTCTAACACAATATGTAAATAAATGGACAGCCAAGGTTCCATGTTCTGTGCTATTCAGTATGACCGGAAACGCTTTGAAGCAGGGGTTACTGATCACTCAACATAGTGATAAAAAAAATCACAATAGAGCGGCTTCCTGCTGATCCCTCTGAGATAAATTAATTGCAAAATGTTCTTCCTTGGTAGCTGAAAGGTTCGAACTGAGCCATCAAATTATGAAAGGTAAGCCAATTAAACACTGAGAGATTCCTGCCATAAAATAAGGATTTCTGCTTTAGAATCTTGGGGCATTGTTTGAAGAATAATTACAGTACCTGACCAGTCGCCTTGCAAGGTTCTCCTCAGCATGTAGCTGCATAATCATGTTACTGCCATGGAGAAACATCTTCATGCTTCCATTCCCCATGATAGAAAAGCACACAGCTGTTTAATCCGGAAGTACATCATTAATGCACCATTCAAAAGGAGCAAGGTGAATAAAACAGAACGAAGCCTTGGTTTTCAAACTGCTTGAAATTGTCAGACAGAGACGATTACTCTCTATGATATTGGGTTTGTCTGTAAAATAGGATGCATGGTGAGTTTCTTTGATCATGACTTCAATTTTTTTTTTTTTCCGGTACCCGGGATCAAAGCCATGACCTTGCACTTGGCCGGCAGCCCCTTGTGCAACTGAGCTAAACCTCCAGCCCCATGACCTCAAGTTTTTAAAATTTTCTTTTCTTTTTAATTTAAATTTTATTTTGTTAATTTATTTAGCTTTGATAGCATTTTCCCATATGAATCTATAAAATAGTGTAAAATGCTAAATACCTAATTAAAAACTAAGTTATATTTTAAAAATGTTTAGATATTTAATAGAGTGAGAATACAACTGTTGCCTTGATCATATCTTGAGAAATGTTAAAATTAAACACGTACCTACAGTTCTATAACCCATATTCTCCACAGAATACAGACTCAGAAACTAGTTTTTAATTCTCTTGTTTTATATATTTAATCTTTAAAAATATTCTTTTTTTTCCCCAAAATGCCTTTGTCTTAGAGTAGCATAGCATGGTAATTAAGAGTATTCTCCTGTGTGTGTGTGTGTGTGTGTGTGTGTGTGTGTGTGTATGTGTGTGTCTGGGGCCTGAACTCAAAACTTTCAGATGGTACTACATCCTCAGTTGTTTTTAATTCATTAATTAATTTAATTTAATTTTTTGAGATGGGGTCTTGCTAAATCGATAAGTTGCCAAGGACTGAGCTTGAACCTATGATCCTCCTGCCTCAGCCTCCCAGATGGCTTGGATTATAAGCATGCATCACTGCACCTGGCTTACATGGAGGTGCTTTGAAGCCATCACCCCAGTCTTGTGTCTAAAACTTTCTGTGATTTTTGGGCAACTTTAATTCATTAAATTGTACTTTTGCATTTTGCTAAAGTTTGAATAATCATAATACCCGTGTCATTGATTCACTAGGATTATTCCACAAGATACTGCATGCAAAAAGTTTATTGTAGTGCCTGGTACAAAACAAGTGTTTGCTATACATGGGCTGACTACATTAGACAAATGATTGAATGGTTACAGAATGTCAATATCTTCCGTTTTCTTTTCAGTCCTTGACATCTGTGCTCTGAATCAACACATTAAAAAGAGAAATCACAGAAGCTGTGATGAATCATATGTCCTTGTACATTACATGGGGAAGTTAGCAAAGGAAATCTGTAGGTGAAGAATCCAATAATTCTCTTTGTGGTTAAGGGGTACATGTAATGGATAAAACTTTTCTGGTTAATGTAACCTTTCTGTTCTTTCAAGATAGCTTGGACACAGTTCCTAGAACTGATACTTCAGCCAAAGCTATTAAGACACACTTAATAGTTCCCAAATCAAACAGAAGTCCACAAAACAAAGATCTATTTAACTTGAAATGTTGATTTTATAAGTTTAATGATTGGTTTCATGTGACAGTGATGATACAACCTACTCAGTAATATGTATTGATTGCTCTACTTTCATTAATAACTACTTTTCAGTGTCTATCAGATGACCTACATAATTTATTTCATTGAATCCTTAATCCAGTCATGCAAGATGGGTATTTGATAAACCTTGAATACCTTAGGAAGTTAGGAATGCTCCAGAAACTTCTTGATTGTGATACCTGAATATTCCTCCATACTTCAGTTCATAAAAAAAAAAAAAAAAAAAAAAAAAAAAAACCGATGTGGCTCTTATTACAATGGTAGGGGGTTAGGTATTTTATGCTATATAGATAATTATGAACAAGATTCTTAGTTTTTGTACTTTACAATGCAATCCTATATATTGACTGTTATGGATTAAAAACTGGTCAATTTAACAACAGCTGAATCGAATCAGTGTGGCTCTGAGTGTAGATGGCCCAGCTGAGGACTGTTGCCAGCAGGAACAAGAGACCCGGAGAGGAAGAGAAGCATTGTGGGTTCTCCTAAGTGGTGCTGTTTGGAACCGTTGGTTCTCCTGGAGGAGCTTGTCATGCTGGCTTCCCTGACATGAAGTTGGTTATTATCATTGGAGGAGCTTGGGACCTTGTTGCTGAGAGTGGCTGTGGTTCACTTTGGGGGAGCTCTGGTCCTTACTTTGAGTATCACTTCCTGGCTCTGGAGGGGCAGATGTGTGCTGTTCAGTCTCCAGGGGAAGCTTGTCATGCTGGCGTCCTGATATGTACTCAGCTGTTATCATTGGAGGGGGCTTAGGACCTCATTGTTGCTGAGGATGGCTGTAGTACTTTTCGGGGAAGCTCTGGTCCTATTTTGAGCATTGCTTCTTGGCCTAGCGTAGATCCCTTACCCTCCTGGCACAGACTTTCTAGCTTCCACTACAGACATTTGGGCCTTCCCAGAGCAGATCCACAGGAAAAACCTGCATAGGTCATTGCTGTGGGCTCTGGGTCTTCAGCTGGACTCATGCAGTTTATTGCCACGGGATCCAGGCCCTCGGCTGGAATTGCTAGGTCTTTAGTGTTGTGAACAGCTTTCCTACACTTTCTTGTATTTGACTCTGGGTGACCATCATAAAACACTACTGTAAACTCTGTGTCCTATATGTAATTTTCCTCCTTGCAACCCCTGACTGCAGCATTGACAAATTTACTCTTTTCCACAATTTGATAAAATAGAAATTATTCCTCTTACTGTTATATAAATAAATAACATGAGAAGACTAACTAAGGGAGTTAATTAACTTTCTCCAGGACTTGCACCCATCAGATATAAAACTAAACTTAATAGTGACTCCTCTTTATCAAAGATCAAATAGGTGTAATTTAAAAAGTTGGCTATTATCTAATCTTGTCAGGCGGGAAAGCATACGAATAGTGCAGTAATAATATTTATTAAGTTGTTTGGAAATCACTACTTTCATATACTTTGGTAGAAATATATGACAATAAAACCGTCTAGGCAGCACTAGAAAATATTTCCCTTTTTTTGGATGATTACGCCAGTTTTGCCCTCTTGAAGTCTGATTGACCCTAGCTTCCCTGGGCCTATCAAGTTTAGTGAGCTTAAAAAAAGAAACTTTAAAGATCCATCGTGTGTTTCACTGCCCTCTCCTCACTGCCTTGATCACCAAACATGTCCACAATGGTGACCAGTTCCCGAGCGAAGCAAACCAGGGTGCAGATGCCCCAGAGGAAAACTCAGGCAACCCTGGTGACGTGTATCACAAACACCACTGGAAGCCCCTGAGGGAGGTTTGTGTGTGTGTGTGTGTGTGTCTAATGTAATCAACCAACATATCAGAAATTTTTCCACTAACAATTTATCCAAAAGATTCAGTTAAGTTTTTTCACCAAATTTTTAATTAACTGTATCTCCATGAGAGTGAACTTGGTTGGACTCCAAATACCTATTACCTGAACATTGCCACGTAGGTCATATTCATCTAAGTACATCTAAAACTTGGATCATTTGTTATAACAGTAAAAAATTCAAAGGGGATAATAAATGAGAAGAAAGGGTAAATCTTAAGGGTTATATAATCATGATTTTTTTTTTTACTATTTTTTTCAGAAACAGTACACCAGCATGTTTACAGAGTTATCTCCACGTTATTTTACATTTAGTTTTAGATACATTTTCCCATTTAGGTTTCCTAATCTAAATGATTAGATAAAATGATTAGAGCAATAATGAAAATAGCAACAACACCAAAAAAACTTATACAGTGTATTCCAATTTCTATTCTCTCAGCTTTATAACATGCTATGCCCTTAGCATGGTCATTCATATCCATAAGAACTGGAAAGCAAGATGACCACTAGTGCCAGCAGTCAGTCACCAATTTGATACTCGGCTATCATGTTTCGGTTATGGTGGCCTCTTGCAAGGCTGGAATGTGATGCTCTGGCAAGTGTAGCAGAGACAGCCTCTCTGTTTTTGCTTATGGACTGAAAGAAGAAATGTGATACACCCGGGGTGGGGGTGAACTGTCAAAATACAGTGTCTTTCCGTAGCTCTCAGACTGTGTAGGTGGTGAGAACTGTCACTGCTCAGGGAAGACTGGACGACAGGACAGCTACACGCAATCTGGAGTCTTGGACTTGACTTTCAAACAGGAAAAGGATGTTGTGAAAGAATGAGCGAAATCCATTATGCAGTTTTGGGTCAACAGCTCTGTACCAGTGTCAGCTGCTTAATTTAGATAAATGCATCAGGTCGGTGAAGACAGTAACAGTGGAGGAACCCGGACCAAGGATGTGGCTGGCGGAATGATGAGCTCCCGGACACATCTGCCTATTCAAATGGTGGTCACCAGGGTCCTTCACTGAGGAAGGGTGAGGCGGTCAGTCAGTGCAGGGTGACGCAGTAGGAGAGAGATGGCTCTGGGAACGCAGGGGGTCGAACGTTAAAAAATGCACAAAGCAGGGAAAGGCAGAATCAGAGCTTCCCCTCAGCATCTCTGGAAGGAACTTGGCTGCTGCATCAGCTTCTAAATTACTCCCAAAGAGCTGCACTGTGGACCTCTGACCTCTTGGGTTGCACGGTGGTAAAGTTTTGTTGTTTTACACCACCAGATGTGTGGTCATTTGTTTGAGAAACTGTAAATAAAAACTTGCAGGAGAGTTAGGCAGTAACTCCTTTTAGTGATAGCTTTGGAACCATCCTAGAACTGTGAAAGCATTACAAAGCAGAAAGTTCATTGTAAAAATGAGAAATTTCTGGGTGTATATTTATAGCTCTCCATCGCTCAGGGGTCTCCTCAACCTACACGGCGCCGAGCTGTCAGAAGCCTGGAAGGCTCCTGCTCCTGAGTGCTGGTTCATTTGCCTCCTGTTTTGCCCCCCTTGCCCACGTCTAGCACCTCAAACACGGCGGGGGAGGGCCCAGTCTAGCTCCCTGAGAGGTGACAGTCCCCCTGCCTTGCAGGAACATCTGACCACTACTCCCTGCCTAGCAGTGTCTGCCACTGCTGCTTAGGCGTGACAGCAGTTGCCACAAACTCCTACAAGTTTGGGCCAAAATGTCCCATTTTATGTAACATATTTCACTGTGGAAAGGAGCTAAGGCTGCGTTACCATGGCAACCAGACAGCAGTGAAAGCAGTTGAATCTTCTGTGCGGGGCTGCAGTGTACCCAAGAGCTATGAAGCCATCGAATGAATTAGAGTAGTTCTCCCTCGGCAGTCCTCTGAGGTGTAGCACGCTGTCATCGTGGGATATTTCCAGGTGGAAGACAGCATTGCCCCTGGGATGCAAAGAACAGTTACCCCCAGGAGCAAAACAATGGAGTTTCAGGTGGTGGGAGGGTCCTCAAGTCTCTCAATTTCTTCTGTTGTCTGTTTTGTTAGTTTTTGTTTTAATTAATATTTATCTTCCCACATACAGTTATTTTACAAAGAGTCAGCTGTTTAACCATCACCTGTTCACAGGACCCAGGAAATCTTTTCTGTCTCGAGTTACAGTACTGTTCTCTCTTCTATGTCTAGGTATACAAAAATACTGTGAAGGAATTACCCTACAGGTATCATGGTTAGATCAGATATATATAGATATATATATATCTGAAATTAATGTCTGAAATATATTTGAAATTAATTAATTAGTTGTTTTTCATTTTTTATTTATTTTTTTGTGTTTCTGAGACAAGGTTTCGATATGAAGTTCAGGCTGGCTTTGAATTCACTTTGTAACCCACACTGGCCCTGAACTCACAGAGATTCTCCTGCCTCAGCCTCCCAAGTGCTGGAATTACAGGTATGTGGCACCACACCCAGCAGAGTTGGGGTTTTTTTTAAATTTTTTGTCAAGTATCAATGCCAAACAATAGGCACCAATTATCATTCATTATACTTCTCTTTCTCCTCTTTTGCCTTTCTCTTCTTCTTTCTCTTCCTCTTCTTCTCTTCTTGAATCCCGTGACTTTTAAATGTAGACTTTAAAATGCAGAGGAAATAACAGTAAGAGGCAGTAAAGATCACGAACTTTCAGAACTCTGAAGGTCTGTGGGGAGACTTTAGCTCAATTTGCCAGCATATCAAGGCAGACGCGAACCCTGCAGACACTGGGCACTCTCTCCAGGATCAGAAGGTCAATTCTCCGTGGGCCCAGGACCAATCTCTACGTCTCCCCGAGCTGTATATTCATTCTCCAAATAGAGAAGACACTAGCTAATGCTGTAAGCATAGGAAATAGGAGGTAACTAGTTAACACTTTTCTAAAACTATGCAGACCAAACGCAACCCAAATGACAACTTAAATCTGTGAGAAAAAATTAGGATACCACTAGACATCAAGTAATCTTCAAAGGTATATTCTGCAGTATATTATTCTGCTATAGCAGAAAATTTTTCTTTGCATCTCATACTTCACTCACCATAAAAACTAGTTCTATGTATCTAGGTGTCTGGATTATTCAGTGCTCTGCCTGTACCCTGGGGCCAGCAAACATGCGGAACTTGATTATTTTGTAATTTCCATGCGCACCATTTTGCCTATTCTATGGAAAAGGCATTTTTTTTCTGATAAGTTAGATGCTTCTATAGTATAAAACCACCTTGTAAAGAGAATGCAACTACTTATTATAGTTCTATATCTATCACTATTTTATAAATCTCTAATATGGAATTTTAATAAGGAGGGAAATTGTATAAGGTTTGCATAAATTTACATATAACCAGGAAGATACTGATTATATCCAGTAAAATAATTCTAAAAACAAGATAATAGTTTGTGGTAGTTTTCCATCATAATTTGTGTTGTTTGCCATGATATTATGAGTTTTTCATCAATTAAACAGCCCGACAGTGGTAGGCTGACCCTAGGGAAGAACCAAACACCTGTGTCTGGTGTGGTCAGGAATCTGTATTTCTTGAGACACGGCAGTGTTTGGAGGGAGAAATCATTCATTCAGGGTTCTCTAACTTCATCTGCCTTGGATACGCATGACTGGGAAAAAAAGGAAAAAGAAAAAGCTACCAACTCCAGAAGGAACGATTCCTTTTCTCTGATTATTAATGGAGAGGCTGCAGGGCATAGGAGACTAGGTGTCCTCTGAGAACAGAAGATGTGGTTCCTGTAGCTGCCTTTCAGAAGGAAAGACCGCGTGATCCTCAGTTAACACTCACATGACTTTCCTTTCCAGACAGCCCACAGCATTCCTAAATACCGTCTCACCTGTATTGAAAAAAAAAAAAAGGAAAAGCAAGGTATGTATATATAATTTGTTTTTCACTCTAAAATTACTCTTGACAAAGGAAAGGGTGAGAGAGAAGAGAAAATGCATTTCCACAGCCCCGCTTACCTCCATTTGAATCTTAAACTAATTTGTCCTTCGGCAATCACTAAATCTTGTTATTGGTTTGAAGCCATAAATCTTCCAAGGTGTTAGGGGAGTGAGACAAGGAAACACCACTGTGCTAATGAGATTACTCTGAAAATAAAGAGGCAGATTAGTAAAATCTAATTTGGAGGTGATGAAGTGCATGTGATGTCCGGCCCAGTAATTATTCCTGCATGGTCCCCATCCTTGGGGAGCGCAGTCCCTGCAGACTGCACTGTGTTAATGATACCACAGCCTGACATCTGAGGATGGTGCCCAGCATCTGCTGTGTGCCTCTCCCGTTGTCAGTCGGTACCACGGGCCAGCAGCTGCATTGGCAGGGCTGTCACCTATACAAGCAAGAGCTGCAGGAGAGAGAGAGACAGGGAGAGACAGAGAGAGAGAGAGAGAGAGAGAGAGAGAGAAACAGAGAGACAGACAGAGAGAGACAGACAGAGAGAGACAGGGAGAGACAAAGAGACAGAGACAGAGAAAAACAGAGACAGAGAAAGACAGAGAGAGACAGAGAGGCAGAGAGAGACAGAGACAGACAGAGAGACAGAGAGAGAGACAGGGAGAGACAGAGAGAGAAACAGAGAGTCAGAGAGAGAGAGACAGAGAGACAGAGAGAGAGATAGGGAGAGACAAAGAGACAGAGAGAAACAGAGACAGAGAAAGACAGAGAGAGAGAGACAGGGAGAGACAAAGAGAGAGAGAAACAGAGAGACAGAGACACAGAGAGACAGGGA
>PVLA01014139.1:0-32476 GCA_004027455.1 Hydrochoerus hydrochaeris
GTGGTGATGGTGGCCATGATGTTACCATGAGGATGGTGATAATGGCAGCATAATAAAGTAAAAACTGTATACATAGATGTATGTGTACAGATGTATGAAGGAAACAGCAAACTACATTGAAAAGACCAGCTACATTCTCAAGGAGGCAGGACTATTCCTAGTAATTACAAGTGTAGAGGTTTGTTGTCTTTTTAATGCTTTTCTGAATGTCCACACTGGTGAACACATACCTCGGACCACGCATAGCATAGTGGAGTATAACTCCCTCCAGAGTAGCGAGAAGGGACAGAGAGGTCGTGGAGAGATGCAGAGGGCCCACTCCGGCCCATGTAAATTGTATGGAGGGAAATAAACAGTAAGTGGCATGCCACACTGGACACCTTCCTCTGCTCCTAAAACCACCTGTGTGCCCACCTTGCTGCAGGGCTCTCACCCTAGCTGTGGAATCACTGGAATCGCTGACGGAGCTTTAAAGCAACGCACCCGTCAGCTGGGCCCCAGCCCCTAGCGGCAGGCACTGGCTGGCACCCGGCTGGGAAAAGCAGAAAGTCGGGGCTTACTGGCGGCCATCACACAGGTGGACCGGCAGAGCTCAGAAGGAAGACATCCTGGGAGGATCTTACTGTCCCTCAAATCCCACTTCCCACCCCTTAGGGGTGGCCCCTGGGGGCCTGGGGCCACCCTCCCCCTGCGGCTGTCACTGTCCCACATCTGCGCCTGGCACCAGGGAGCCCTGGGCAGTGCCACCACGAATTATTTATCACCCCCTCCACTGTGGTCTCAAGATGGGGCCACCAGGGCTGACGCCACGGCCAAAAATGTGGGAAAAGTTTATTTATTTCTCCAAAACATTCCTGATTTGTAATGTGCTTTCTAAAAATGCTCCAGCTGACCAAGCCCCTGCTATATTTAGCCTCAGCATTTAAAAGAAATGTTCTTTAAACTTTATAAAGTTGGCCTGAAAAAGCAACGACTTAGGAACCAGCACTCCTGGCGGGACCCCTTCCCCCGAGGAGGGGGCAGAGGGCTCTGGGCCCGCAGGAAGGGCCTCGTTCCATTCGCTGTGGCTGGACAGCCAGCCGGAAGCATCCAGTCCTTTGTGTCGCCAGGCCCCGGAAGGAGGCAGCAGGGTGTGTCTTCTCCCGGGCCTGCTATCATCTGGTCCTCTTGCCTGGGCACTGTCCCTTGCCACACCCAGCAGCTTGTTTTGCTTTTGGTTTCGTCTTTAGTGGCCAAGCAATCTCAAGAGAGGGGCCTGGGCCCCAAGACTGAAATGGGTCCATGGTGGCAGCCAGGAGCCTGGCTGCTCCAGGAGGACACACCATCTCGAGCTGTGGCTTGGAGACTTTTTGGAACTAAGAAGCCACAAACGAGCCTCGAGGCGCCGTGTGGGTGCAGTGAGACGTGGGGCTCTGGAGAGTTCGGGTCCCAGCTAATCCAGTCCCGGTGCCCACTTCGTTACAGACCAGAACCAAGGCAGCCATGGCCGTTGTCAGTGCGTAGCCGTCAGTGATGCTGCTCGTGGCTCCGAGGCAGTCACTGACGCTCCCTCCTCAGAACAGGCAGCGCAAGCCAAGGACGGAGAAGTGAGGCTGCTTTGCCAGGATCCCAGCCAGGCTCAGGCCCTCTCCGAGGTCAGCCTTTCCCTTCCACTCCCACCCAGAGGCCAAGGACTCAGAGGGCAGGATCCGGGGGATGCTGGCAATGGGGACTCTCGTCATTGGTGGCTGAGAGGTCACAGGCCTGGGAGTAGAGGGTGACCAGCTGAACTGTCTCACAATGCACCCTTCGAGGGCCTGAGTCAAGGTGATCTGACTGGTGACCCTCGGGCTCCTTCCCCTTCCCAAGGTCTCCAGGCAGACACCACCCTGGGCCGGAGACCTCCTTGCTCTGGACTGGCGGGGCACCCTCCCTGAAGCATGCTCACCGAGCTAGGACAGCAGAGCATGGTCACACCCAGAATTCCGCCCACAGGAGGGCCCTGTCTCGAGGCACACAGCTCTCAGGCAAAGCAGCGAATCCTGCCACATCGGGAGATCCTTGGGGGCCACGCACAGGCCACAGGGCCAGGTCTGGAGCCGCCGTCTCCTTGTGGGAACACACCAGAAGGCAGCACCTGACCTCCGGGACAGCCTCGCTCAGGGCTCCAGCCTCACAGTGTAGTCAGAGCAGCTTCACAGTGTAGTCAGAGCAGACTCCACTCCCCTGCAGAAGTGCTGGCCACGCTCCTGTCCCCACCCGCCTGGCCACTGGACCAGCAAGGAGACTCCCTGGGCTCCTTCTGCCTGCACCTTGCGGGGGCGCTTCAGCCCAGCAGGGCAGAGGCTGGAAGCCAGAGTGGGGAGGGGGAGTCCTGGTTCCTTGGTAGGGCCTGGGGTGGGGTGGGGGTGGAGGGCAAGGACAGAACAGTTCCCACCCGGGGTCTCACCCACCCAGCCCATGCTGCTCACGTCTGGCCCATCTCAGTGCGCTTCTATTTCCTGCCCAAACCTTGATTCTTATAAAAAAACAAAAAGCTCAGGGCAAATCCCTGTTCCACCACCTCCCTTTGCTCCTCCCCGCTGCTGCTGTAAACGAAGGCAGCTGTGTGACAGTGCCCTGGGTCCCCATGCACCTCATGGTGTAGGCTCCCGGATGCTCAGCTCTGATCCCTTTGGCCAGTGCAGGTGGCCCTGCTGTAAGGCCAGGTGAAGGGACAGAGCCTCCTCGCTCAGCCCCTTCCCGCCCTCCCTCCTGCCCCTCCCGGGTCACTGTAAACACCGATAGCACCAACTGGGCCTGCAGAATCTGGCACTGGGCCTCTCTATGAGGACTGGAGAGCTGCGCCCTCGCCATTTGGCTGTTCAGGACCATCTGCCCACGCTCTGAAGCTGTACGCGGGTGTCCCAGCTGGCCAACAACCTCATGCTATTTCCTGAATGAGCTGTGTTTGTCACCATTTGCACCGTCCACACGACGAAGCAAGTTTCAGTTCACCGCCACAAGACTGCTGCCACCAGGAAGTGTGGCTCACACATGTGTGGCTGACCAGGGAACGTGTCACCCACATCTGTGACAGGGACATCAGCCTCCCCATGTGTGGATGGTGGCCATGACAGGGCTCAGATGTGATGACAGTCGTATGTGCCAACTCTTCAGTCCACTCACAGGTGTCCATGCATGGCTCCCCATGGAATGGAGGGAGCAGCATGTGGCCCCGTGTCCAAGAACAGGACTGAATCCGAACATGGCCGGACAGGACTCCTCGGCGTCCTGTAAGCCTCAGGGTGCACTGGCCAGCCAGAGGGACAGTCGCCTCCCGAGTCCAACTCAGGCCCAGAGCCTCTGCAGAGGCCTCTGTCCTTGGAAAAGCGGTGGAAGCAAAGCTCTCAGGGCTGGCACAGTCTTCCAAGATTCCCCTGCAAAGTCTTTGTTAGTTTCATTATAATAATGCGAAAATAATTCATCCCCAGTGTGAGCTCGCTAGAAACCAAAATCTTTCAGACGTCAGTTTTGGAGTTGACAGGAAGGGACTCGGTCCTGGACCCAAGTCCCACCCATGTGCAAAAGGGTTTCTAGACATTTCTATGCACAGAACAAATACATCTGTATGTATACGTGTACAGACACACACACACGCGTGCAAATGTGCACATGCTTATTAATCACCGTGCACCTGCCTGTCAGGCCCACAGTCTGACCGACATGCTCATCTGGGGCACACCTCCAGGTCGCAAAAGAGGAGAAGCAGCTTGCTCAGGGTTTACCCCAGCGGAGCGGAGCTTCTGTGTCAGTTACAAGTAGAGACCGCTGCAGGGTCTCACTAGACACAGAAACGCAGATGTGAAGATCAGAGGCCGCTCTTGTTCTTCAGTAGGAAGAAATGTGCACAGCAGAGCCCAGAACGCTGCCCATTTCTTCTAGTGTCTTTCCCAATGAAAGCAGGATTACACAGAATTTCTCTTTAGAGAAGAATGTATGGATGAAGTAGATACATATTGTAGCATTTTTCTGTGCCTTAAAAGTAAAGCTCATGCTTTTTGAATTATACTCTAAAATGTTTTATATATATATTTTGAGACAAGGTCTCACTACATAGCCCAGGCTAGCCTGGAACTCACAGTGAACCTCCTGCCTCAGCCTCCTGAGTACTGCGATGACAAGCATGCATCACTATATCCAGCTAAAACCTTATTTTTTTTAAAGAACAGCATTAAAGTATTTGCACCTCTAAAAAAAAGTTACCACAAACTAGCAAAAACGCACAAGACAGGAAAGGAAACAAATAAAATCATTCAACACAGCAGAATGGCTCATCTTCCCTTCTGATGCCAGGCCTCCCAGCACGCAGAGGAGTCCCCCATCTGTACCCCATCTTTCCCCCTCAGAAGCCAGACCCTCTAAGCGTTGGGCCTGGGAGCCTCGCTACACCCCCAGCCCCACGGCTTCCCCAGCCCTCCGTTGTTTACTCCCGCAGTAATCCACTGAACCAGTCGCTGAGAGGTTAATCCAAGAACAACTTTATTCACGGGGTCTGGGATAACTGGACAGCCCGTGACAGCCCTGCTACTGCGTTTCAAGTGAACCGCTGGCCCGGGCCTCCCCGCTGGGGGCTCAGCAAAGCCTCTAAATCCAGGCCCCTGTGGCTTGCCGAAGTCCACCCGCTGCCCCTGCGGCTCGCCTAAGTCCTCCCGCTGCCGCTGCTGGCCTGGGTAGAGCCCATCCCGGAAGTGTCCGGTCAGGGGCGCTGGGTCCAGCGTGGCTCAGGACAAGTTCTCAGAAAGCCACCTCTGTGTCTGTGAGGTATGAAGCTATGAGGCCACCTGGAGTGTCCTTTTCAGCACCCTGAGCGGCAGGGTGCATCATTTTGCTACCGTCCTGGGAAGGACCGAACCCTTCCTGGAGGCCCAAGAGCAGCGAGGACTTGGCCCCCCTACAGCAGATTCAGCACAGGCTCCTGGAGGGTTCAGGAAATCAAGTTTCAGAATCCACAGGAGCCGGCCCCAAGAGGCACAGCCAGGAGCTGGGGGGACCAGAGGACTTCCCGGGCTGCGGGACCAGGGACCAGGGAGCCCCTCCAGGTCTTACCCAGGCCATGGCGGCCTCCCGCAGCCCAGGAGGCTCCGAGGTGTCCGCCCAAGGTCAGTGGGCACCGGGAGGGGATGCAGAGGCTGGGGAGGAGGCTGGGGCGCAGCAAGGCCGGGAAGAGCACCTCTCCTCCCCTCCCCTCCCCTCCCCACACGCCCGCCAGTTCCGCCCTTCACCCAAGCCACTCTCTGCTTTTCATGTTTCACTCCAGCTTTGGTTCTTGTTTCGCGGGGTTTTGTTTTGTTTTTTCTTTTTTTGCCTAAATGAGGTCCTTCATTACAGGATTCTGGGAAGTATTGCCAACACCAAACCCAGAGCTCCACAAGCCATGCAAATAAAAAACTCTGAAGTTGTCTGTGCCATGTTCCCTCCCCCTGACACCCTCCCCAAGGCCCCTGAAACCTTTTGATCCCTTAAAGAGAAAGCAAAAACTGGGGTTCGAGCTATCCAGGTCTAGATGCCGCGCACACGTGTTGAGCTACCGAGGAAGGCGACGGGGCTGCATGGGCTAGGAGTTAGGGGTGCACCTGGCTAGAAGCCACAGGTTCCTAAGGGAAGAAGCGCTGAGAATTTAGGCAAAGAGTGACCTATGTGTCCTTTGCTGTCCAGTAAAACACTACTCTGCATTTTCTTGGTCTGCACCTTAACCTGGGGCTTACAGGCTAACCAGGGCCTGTACCACCCTGCAGTCCACGCCCCGTAGAGGGGACCGAGCTGTGTGCACCCACCACGCAGGCGCTCCAAGGTCACACAGTGCTTCCCGTAGGAAAGACCCCAGGGCTGGGGGTCCTGCTCTTGGGGTGCCCTCTGGGCCTCGGTGCGGTGCGGGCACACGGAGATCGCAGCATCAGGCGCCCCCAAGGTCAGGGTGTTCTGCGTGGGCCGGCGGTGGACGTTTGCAGCGCCCCAGTGGCCCGCGGAAAGGGGTCTTTGCAACCCCCACAGCCGCTGTCTGCTGTGGGGGAAGGAGACCAGGGGTGCGCCCACTTGCCCACAGCAGCGCTGCCCAGAACCCACGCGTGAAGCCAACGAAGATCATTTGCAGAAGGACGTGGGCCCTCCCCTTGCCGGTGGGCGTCCTGCGCGGATCTGAACAGACTCCACGCGTGGGCAGGAAAAGAGCGCGGCTGGCTTACTGGAAGGGGAGTGCCGGGTCGGGGAGCTGCAGAGGGAAGTAGGTGAGGAAAGGGATCCCCAGCTGGTAGAAACCGCCCTGGACGTGCGGGTCGAGCATGAGGGAGGCGTTGAAAGGCGCCGGCCGGAGTCCCGAAGGGGCGGCCAGGAGCGAGGAGCCCAGCCCTTCTGGCCCCGGCTTGGCGGCCCCCAGGATCTCGCTCCCTCCGGCCAGCTTCCGGCCCTGCCTTCCCGCCAGGATGCTGTCGATGCTGAAGCTCCTGGACCTGTCGGAGCTCTTGGGAGAGCTGCGGGAGGCGGGGCGGGGAGGAGACCCCGGGCCATCCACCGGGCGTGCAGGCGCGGGCGCTGGCAGGGTGACCGAGGCGGCCGCTGAGCCCTGAACTGCGTCGCCGGCGTCCTGGTCCAGGGACTCAGGCCCCGGCCAGGGCAGGGGCGCGGTCGGAGAGCGGCTTTCCCCGATGGGCGAGGGGCGCACGGCGGCCGCGCGCTCCTCCCCGCTCCCCGCCTGCGGCTGCGCCTCGGCGGCGCCAAACTCCTGCTGCTCCGCGCGGGCCCGCTTGGCCTCCGGGGTCCCGGCTCTGGGCTTGGGCTTCCTCTTCCTGCGCCGGTAGTTGCCGTTCTCGAACATATCCAGGCAGCGAGGGTCCAGCGTCCAGTAGCTGCCCTTGCCCGGCCGCCCCTTCTCGCGCGGCACCTTGACGAAGCACTCGTTGAGCGAGAGGTTGTGGCGGATGGAGTTCTGCCAGCCCTGCCGGTTGTCGTGGTAGAAGGGGAAGCGGTCCATGATGAACTGGTAGATGCCGTTCAGCGTGACCCTCTGCTCCGGCGCGTCCTGGATCGCCATTGCGATGAGAGCGATGTAGCTGTAGGGCGGCTTCTGGGGCGGCTCGGCCCGGCCCGAGGCGGCCAGAGCAGCCGCAGGGGCGAAGGCCAGCGGCAGCCCGGGTCTCTCCGGGCCGTACAGATAAAGCATGGGTGAGGCGGCCAGAGCCGGCAGCCGCGAACCAAAGAGGTGGCTCATGGCGAGCGAGGAGCCGGCACGCAGAGCGCCAGGGACCGGGAGGGTTAGGGACAGCGCGCCGCGTGAGGGCCCTGCGGGGGAACCCTTCGTGCCTCTGCCCTGGGCTCTGCCGCTCTCCCCAGCCGCTGCACGCTCTGTCCCTTCTTCATGGCTTTAAAAATGTTAAATAATTGTTGTAAGTTTGCTATTATATGTTGACTTAGCCCTGGAAAATAAATTGTCTATGATAAACAGTCGTTATGTTCTCAGCCCACCCACATTAATTAAAATTTCATTGCTGAAAAACTCCAAGCTTTTCCCTCCACGTGTCTTTCTGATACCAGCCAATCGTTTTCGGGGCTATTCCTTCATTTGTTTATAGAATTAGTCTGTTGATAAGTCCGCCCACCCAAGTTGAATCAAGCTGTGTTTATTTGGAAAAATTTCCGGGCACCCAATATATAAACGCACTGATCTGATGTTTGAAATATCACGTCCACCCCTTGCCGCTGTAAGCACACACAGTCAGAGAGGCAGGATGTGCGCCTCCGGCCGCTCCGCGGGGCCAGGAAAGAGGGACCGAGCTGGGGGTGGGGAGCGCAGGATGGCTTTTACTGCTAGCTGGGGGAGCCCCATAACTTGGAGCCTCCCACAAAAGGTCTTTTCTTCTTCCCGGCCTAGTAGGAGATGTGGAGATAGCTCTGCCCTGCAAATGCTTGCAGTGGTCCTTTAAACCTTTTATACCAGGGAGGGAAGAAGGCTAGGAGGTGGGGCGCCTCCAGGAGAGGTGCGGGTCACCAGCTGCCCTGTCCCAGGCAGGCACTCTCCAGGGACCCACTAGCCCAGGGCTCCAGGGGTCACGGGCAGGGGGTGGACCCCAGGAGCTCAGCCTCTCTGGAAGGGATGCTGAGGGCCTGGGTACCTGGTCCAGAGCTCCCTTGAGGAAGACTGCAGAACGAACTTGTGTGGAGCTGGGGGCAGCGGTGAGGTCTCTCTGGTGGGGCCCAGGTCGCCAGCAAGGAGCACCATAAAAGGGGAATCTGGCAGCTGGCGGGGGAGAGCGGGTATTTGTGAATGCGGGTCTTTTGCTTTATATTCTGTGCTTTCCTGTTTATAGCAAGGAGGGGGGTTATAACAACTTTACAAGTGCACGCAGCTGGCCCATGATTACATGAAGCATTTGGGAAGCCGGCTGCCTCCCCCCACCCGCCCTAGGGTGCAGGCACCCCGCTGTGTCTCATACAGCACACCCAACACTGAATCAAAAATCCTGAGTGATGCTGACCCCAGCCAACGTCCCCTCCATGATCCCACCAAGGGTTGGGGGACAGGTGTGCAGCTGACCAGTTGCTGCAGGGCATTCTTTTAAAGGAAAAAAGAAAACACTGCAGATAACCGGACTAGCACTTTCCTGAGTTCAACGGGAGCCTGCCACTGCCCGGGGCAGGTGGCTGTGGAAATGCCAGGGCTGGCCCTGCTGCAGGTGCCCTGTCCTAGTCAGGAGGCTGCGGTCCTGCCCACGCCCCAGCGGCTTCCCCGCCAGGAACTTGGGGAGCCACCCCTTCCCAGAGGAGGAACGTAGACTGGGAGGAGAGAGGAAGTTTGAAGTTCCAAAAAGGAAGTCACCACTGGGGTCAGAGCCCAGGTTTAGGTGCAGGCCCTTCATGGAGTGGAGGCCAGGCCCTGAGACGCCTCTAGGTCTCACCCTTAGCACTGGTGGGGTCCTGGAGGTGACATGGCCTGGCCCGCAGGGGGCAGGATGTTGTCCTCTCCGTACCCTCTGCATCAGGGCACCTTTTTGAACCCTGGGGCCCAGTAAGGAGCCTTGTGCCCGCACCACTGCGTGCCAGGACCCCGGATCACCCAGCGTTCCAGGTGGATACCTCCAGGGAACCCCAGGCGTGGACGGACCCGGCTCCCAGTCCCTAGCTCTGCGCCCACTCTGACGAACCCAGGCCCCAAGAAAACCGGCGTCTCGATGCAGCCCCTCCCTCACCTCTGCGCCTCAAAGCCCCTCCCGGAGCACGCGGGTTCCCCCCCCCCCCGAGGTCCAGCGCGCAAAGCCCTGCCTCTTGGGAGACGCGCAGGTCCGGGCGCATCTCGCGAATTCTGCGGCGCTTCGGAGCTCGCACGGAGCGCGGGCAGGAGGCGGGCGGGGATCGCGGCGGGTGGGCGGGGCGCCGCGGCGGGGGAACCGGGCCGGATCGGTCCGGTCTGCAGTTGAGAGGCACGCGCGGCCCGCGTTGGCAGGGCGATGCAAGGTTCCGGGGAGTCCCAGCCCGGAATGCGGCCACACCGGGCCGGCTGGACGCAGGCTTGGGTCCCGGGGTCCCAGGGGAGCCGCCCCGCGCGGGGCAGATTTCCAGGCTTCCGGGGAGCGGGGCCGGCCTCGAGCAGGAACCAATGCGCCCTCAAGCGGAAGCTGCGGGCTGAGGCCGGCGCAGGCCGGGGCGCAGCCTTGTCTGGGCGACGGCGGGCCGCGCGGTGTCCCCAGAGCCAGCCGGGGACGCAGACAGCTCCTCGCGGCTAACAGGTCCCCGGATCTGAACCGGGAGGCGTCTCCGCAGTCCAGGCTTGCGAGCGCATCTCCCACCCGTGGGAAGGCTGAGGCCTCTCCTGCCCCGGCGTCCAGGGACTGTGATGCCGCCGACTCCGGGCCCGGGCGCTGGGAGGGTCCAGCGCGGGCGGAGGGCAGGCGCCACCGTCCCGACCCGGACAGAGCGGACGCGCGCTCCTCGGGGAGGCTGGGAGGAGCGAGGCCTGCAGCCCGGGGCTGAGGTCCAGGCTCCTCCCACCGCCAGCTTCCCCGCCCCCTGCGCGCGCCGGAGGGGGAAAGGCGCCGGCGTCCACGCGAGCGTCTGTCTCGTCTCCCGAACGTCTGCATCCCGGTCCCTGAGCGCTGAAGGCCGTTGGCCAGTCGGATACAGACAGGGCGCCACGCAGAGGGCTCGCCACGTGTGCGTGTGCTTGAGTGGAGCGGGGTGGGAAGGTGCTGGGCGGAGCCCAGTAGCCCTTGGACTCCTAAAGGCCCTGGGGATGGACACGAGAGTCTCTGAAATGCACTGCGTGAGGCCCTGTGCTGGCGCTGGGTTCAGAGCACATGTGAAGTCCCCACCCTCGCTGCAGCTCTCAGGAATGGACAGCCGGGTCCTCAATTCTGTCCTGCAAACCTGAAGCTGAGGATGGGAGAGGGCCTGGGTCTCGGTGAGGAAGGGTGCCCAGGACAGAAGACAGGCGCACTGAGACGGCTTCCAAGCAGGACCCCTCTCCCTGACCACGCAGCCCCTCTCAAACGCAGACCCACCCACTTTACAGATGAGAAAACTGAGACAGGGCACCGCGCACTGCAGACCAGGGAACTGAAAAGGACAGACCGAGGATCCCAAGCCACAGGGCTCCAAAAGCAGAGCTCAGGTGGAGAGGCTGACAGATCAGCTGTCAGAGTAGACCACAGGGCCCTCTGCAGACTGAGAGGAGCGCTGTGCCCCAGCGCTGGAGACTGGAGAATCTGGATCTTCCCTTATGAGCCCAGAGACCCTCTTCCTCCTCCGCCCACCCGGCTCCCCGCGCTGCGGCATCTTCTGCTTCTTCTCCTGTGGGGGGAGCGGGGCTGCCCAGCTCGCTGGACACATGTGAATGTGGAGCCGGGTAGGGCTTTCCAAGCAAGGACGTGCGCTTATTTATAGCTCACCTTGTTCCCAGAAATGATTGAAAAGCTTCAAACGGGCACTGCCCTGCCCAACTGGTAAAGGAGCCAACTGCGACCCAGAGAAGCTTCTGTGTGGTTCTGCAGGAAACCCCAGGCTGCTTGCTAGGGACAGACTCTGTTAGGGTCCTGGGCCCTCAGCCTACCCCACCACCCTCTCATTTTCCCCCTGAGAAACTGACCCAGAGAGTTCAAGGTGAGGGGAGCGGTCATAGGAGGCCCCCACTTGGCCTTCGCAAGGTCCTGAGTGGTACTGGGTGTGAATGGAGCCTCAGGGACGCAGACTCAGACGGGAGAAAGGCCACGTGGGACATAACCCCGAGCCAGGGGAAAGCTGGGCCGCGGGGTCAGCTGTGCTGGCAGGGAGGGCCTCTCTGGCTGTTGGGCTTTCCCAGCCAGGACTGAGGTCCCCAGGGACAGAGCCGCACCCCAGGACAGGACAGAATCCCCACTGCCCACTCCCCAGCTCCATTCTCCTCAAGCCACCAGCGCCATGGTGGACCCTGCGCCTCATCCCCTCCGAACATCCACACTCCAGGAAGCAGCCCCTACAAGCCCAACTCCCGGAAGAGCCCAGCACCCAAACATGGCTCCCTCTGTCCTTCCTGTAGGGCGGGAGGGTTGAAAACGTCCAGAGAAGCCCGGCTGTGTTAAAGGTGGGTGGTGTCTTCCCAGGCACAGCCCCGTTGGTCCTGAGGAAGGAGGACAGAGGGATTGGGACCCCTGAAATGTTCCACCCCCTTCCCTGCACGCCTGTGTTAAAAAGCAAACATTTCAAATGCCTTGGTGAGCTGAGGCCATGCGAGACAGGGAATGCTGCTCTGGGAAGTTTGGGAAAGCATTTCAAGTATGCGGCGTCAGAAAGCACTCCAGAGGGTGGACAGCCCTCCACGGCTCTGACCCAGCCTGTCCCCTTCACCTGGACCAGCAGTGCGCAGGTCCTCCTACCACTAAAACCAGAACAGAACTGCGACTAAGGCCTAGGACCGCAGGCTTCTACTTACCCAGCTTTGGTGCCCGGCAGTCGGAAGGCCTGGTCCCTAAGGGCCAGGCGCAGGCTCTGAGACCCCAGCCCCACTGCAGACCTGAGGTTCTGGGTAACAGTACATTCCCATCAGATAACCCTGCCCCAAGTCCCTCCCCTTTCTCAGATTCCGAGGGGGCAGGAATCTGGGGGAGCTGGGAACAGCTTTCTGTCCTTCAGTGGAGCTGGCAGTGCTGGCAGCACCCCCAGGCCTGGTGGGGAAGAGGGGAGGGGAGGACCCCGAAAGATTTATGAGCCATGTACTCAGTTCCCAGGACCCTCCGTTTCCTCTCCCTCCTGATCTCCACTTCTTGCAGGGGGTGGGGAGCAAGGGTCCTTCAGGGGGTCCCTGGCCAGTCCCACTTGGAAGCTCAGGGTGGCTGTGGTCACTATAAAAGGGGGAGGCGGGGAGGGGACCTTTGTCTGTGCAGGCAGATTGGGCCTTTGGATGAATTCCTCATCCTGTGCCCAAGCGATTCAGGATGGAATTCACCGGATCACCAGATTGGCACAGGCAGGGCTGAGCCAGGGCAGTGGGCAGCACCTGACCGCAGACCCAAGGGCCCTCTGAGAGCCACACAGCAGGATTCTGGCTGCCCCTCTTTCTGCACACCTGAGGTTGGGGTGCAGCCTCCTAGCCTGACGGGAAACCATGGAACAGGGCCACTGCCGACACCACCACCCTAAGGGCTGGGAGGGTGGAGAGTGCGCAGGGTATCTGTCACAGCCGGACTCTGGTCAGTCACAGTACACATGGCCAGGGCCAGCAGGGCCCTCAGGGTGGACCCTAGAGGAACCCTCCCTGCAGTGGTGTTGAAGACGCTTTCATTTTATTTGCGAGGTTTTAGATCTGCACAGAGGTGTCTTCCTGCTGGGAGGTCACGTGACACCACTTCCAGCAGACCAAGTCTGAGGGGACTGAAGGGTCCTTCCAGCTGGGGCCTTCTTCCCCCTCTTCCTGAAGGCCTGGCATCCCCGAGAAAGAGGTGGCGAGGGGAGGTGCAAGTCCCACAGAGGCTGCTCCAGTGCCCAGGTCTTCTTGTCACCGCCTGGTGGTGTGTGGCTGCGTGGGCTGAGGGCGACATGGCTCAGATGTCGCTGACACTGACGGCTGGATCCTCTCAGGAGCAGAGGCCGCTACGTCGCTAGGCCCAAGATCGGAGCTGCAGAGCTTGGAGTGGGGGAGGCCGAGGCTGAACCCAGCCTTGAGTGTGGCTAAAGCCAGGACCCAGCCAGCATCTGGCGCTTACCTGCACCCGCCCAGTCACTTCACTTAAGAAAGCCTGGGGTCCCCAGCAAGTCCCAAAGCCCCTGGCTGGACACATCCAGGGACAGGTTTTCCAGTCTGTCCACTATCAGGAACCTGGGTCAAGCCCCAAATATAAACTGGAGTTGCCAAGATGTGAGTATTCCCAGGGGAATGGGAAGACCCTCACCAAGGCTTCCAGGTGCGGGGCAGGGGACCCCCCCACCCCCAGATGCCCACTGCTAGGGACACCTTCTCTAGGAAGTCTTCCCAAAGACACGGCCACCAGAGCAGGAGCAGCAGTCGGGGGGGGGGTGCTCTCACAGCACCCCTCCTCCTCTCTGCAGGGGCTCGGCCTCCTCCTCCTCCTCTTCTGCCGGGCACCAGGTACCCGGTCAAGGAGGAGGGAAACCTCTGCCGCACAGGGGCAGCAGGAGCCCACTCGATCTGTCTGGAGCAGCCCTTCTCCCCTGGACCAAGGCAGGAAGTGGACAGAGCAGGCCTCACTGCAGCGGCCTGGAGCTCCTGCCGCCCCTGGGCTGGGAGCCCCCTTTCTCATCTCCCTCCTCCAGCGCCCCAACAGTGGCCGGGCCTGCCCTAAGTCCTAGCAGCCCGGGGTCCTAACTGCGCTACTTCGGCTGGCAGCGGGTGAAAGGACCCGTGTTGCACAGATGGGTAAATTTTTATGCTACAGAGAGAGATTAAGACGCTATTTCAACACCAACGACAACACCCAGATTCCACTGAGCCACTGCATGGGCAACACCACCTCTGGCAAAACCGCATGGCCAAAATGTTTAATCCACACCCGACTCCCAAGTGGCAATGTCCAGCCCACCTGCTGGGGGGGCCTTGGTGCCACTGGCCCCCGGAAAGTCACACTTGGAGGCCTCAGGACCTGCACATCTCAGCCAGTGAGACCGATCAGAGGCGTTTCCCCAGCTGCGGTTCTCGAAGGCGAGGTAGTCATCAAAAATTAAAAAGACAAGAGAATCACAAGCTCCCTGCTATTCAACACGTTAAAAAGGCTGGTGAAATTTAAAACCATAAAAGCATCATAAATCATGTTTTGCAAGAGAATGAGGTTTGACATTTTTTCACTGTGAGGAGGGTAAAGATTTAGAGACGCAAAGGAGTTTGAAATCCACCTCCGATCCCTGGCCACCAAGAAAAGGGGCTTTAAATACAGAGACTGGGCCCTGGGGTCCTCACGGGTCATCAGAATCCTCTCTGGGAAACCACTCAGGGCAGAGGAGCCCACCACAGCGTGGGAAATTATGGCACAGCAGGACTCGCCCGCTCAGCAAATGGGGAAGGTTTGTCCTTCCCCTCGTTCACCTCCCAAATTGGGGACAGCTGGCCCCCGAGTGGAGCAGCACTGTTTTGTTTTGACAATTGGCTTGTTTTCCTGCATTTCACAAAATTCATTACAGCAAGTGGTCAGCTCCATGTCCCCCAGGAAGCCCCAGGACAGGACTACGGATGGACCGACAGACTTGGGGAGGTTTCTCAGGTTGCCTCAAGGGAAAAGAGAGAAAGAAGGAAAGAAGCATCACTAGGGTGGGAAACTTTCAGCAAAAATCTTTTCTGCCACTAAAAGACAGGACAGGGACACGCTCCTTCCCTGTGGTCACCACCTGTGTAGCAAAAAATAATCCCAACAGGTGGCTCTGCAGACACTCCTTGGGTGGCTTTGCTTTTTTTTTTAAATGCAAGAACACAAACACGCGATTTGAACTTTGGGCAGAAAAATAACACGGGTTTATTTTAAGGTAAATACAACAATTAAGACCACGTAAGACAAATACAGATGAAATTTAAATTTTCTGGTTTTCTTTTTCTTTTGGGAATACTGGGGTGGGATCTACTACACAAAACCATCCGACTTTGTAAATAAAGAGTATCAGACACTTGACTTCTTTATCCACCAACAAAATAAATTACTTTCTTGCTTTGTGAAAGACCTACAGCTGGGGAAACGCTCACGGCTCACCCACCTAGGTTTCTTGAATTGAATTTGGCAGAAATGGTTGGGCAAGATGAAAAATTATCCAGTGAACTCAACTTTAAATATTATATTAATGGCTCTGAACAACAACAACAACAAAAATAGCCTGATTACAAGTCCTCACATTTTTACAGCACGGTTAAGAGAAATTTAAAATTACACACAGCACACACATTATCTATAGGGACCCCATACACCTACGGGGTTCGCTCCAGAGAGTCGTTCTGGGTCGCTATGGGGTCGGCTCCATAATTTAATCTTTGAAGCTCCCAGGGGGCGGCGCGCAGCCTCCTGAAAGGCTGGGGGCTTTGGATCAATATTCATCTCGCTGGCTGCTTCCCTGCAGCGGGGTTTTGCCGGGGTCCCAGAAACGGGGCGACGGGCGGGGCAAAGTTACCTTCGCGCTTTGCGGCCGGCTCGGGGCCTGGGAGGTCGGGGACAGCTTCGGTTCCTCTGTTTTCGGCCTGCAGCCTGCACGGTCGGAGAGGTCGGCGGGGGCGGGCGGCCGGGCGTCAGTACTTGGAGCAGTCGTAGGAGTAGGGGGCCGCGTGACGGTACAGGGACGGCGTGGCCCGGTAGGGCAGCTGACAGCTCGCGTTGCCGACCTGGGCCTCCCCGAGCGTCGAGTTTTCCATCCCCAGCCGGTGCGAGTTAAACATCTCCCGGACGTTTGGGAACGGCTGCTGCTGGGCCGCGAACGCGTGCCCGGGGAGGTGGTTCAGGTCCCCGCCGTGGTTCAGGTACCAGGAGGCCGCCTGGGCAGCGGCGGCCCCGGGCTGCGGCGCCGGCTGCGGGGCGGGCGGCGGCGGCGCCTGCGGGTGGTGGTGGCCGGGGTGCGAGTGCGGGTGCGGGTGCTGGTGGTGGTGGTGGCCCGCGGCGGCGAGCGCGCCCTCCTGGCCGGCTGCGAGGTTGAGCGCGCTCAGCGGCGACGCGGGGCCGCTCTGGTGGTCCGAGAGCGGCTCGTCCACGTGCGCGGGCCGCTCGGCGCCGGTGTACAGGCTCATGGCGCGCATGCTGCACTGGTAGCCGCCTGCGGCCCCGGCCTCCAGGCCCTGCGCGCACGGCTGCCCGTAGGAGGCGGGCGGCGCGGCGGCGGAGTAGGGCAGCGCGAGCGGCGGCACCGAGAGGCCAGAGCGCCCGGCCGCGGGGCTCAGCTCGGGCCCGGGCGGCGACGATCGCAGCGTCATGATGTTCTCCACGCTGAAGCCGGGCAGCCCGTTGGGCGCGGCGGCGTGGTGCGCGGGAGGCGAGCCGTCGGGGGACCCGACCGGCGAGGACGCAGCGCTGCGCGGGCTGCCCTGCAGCGCGCTCTCGGGGCTCAGCGTCTCCACCTTGGTGATGACCGGCAGCGTAGGCGACGCTGCCTCGCTCTTGATCACCACCTTGCGCTCGGCCTCCTTGGGGGCGTCGGCGAGGGGCGGCCCGGCCGGGGCACCCTTGGCCGCGGCGGGGGGCGGCTCCTTGGGCGCGGCGCGCTCCTCCTTCTCCCGGGGCACGTCCTTCTTCTTGAAGCGCCGGCGCCGCCGCAGGAAGCTGCCGTTCTCGAACATGTTGTAGGAGTCCGGGTCCAGCGTCCAGTAGCTGCCCTTGCCCGGCTTCTTGTCGTCGCGCGGCACCTTGACGAAGCACTCGTTAAGCGAGAGGTTGTGGCGGATGGAGTTCTGCCAGCCCTGCTTGTTCTCCCGGTAGAAGGGGAAGCGGTCCATGATGAACTGGTAGATGCCGTTCAGCGTGATCTTCTTCTCGGGCGCGTTCTGGATCGCCATGGTGATGAGCGCGATGTAGCTGTAGGGCGGCTTCACCAGGTCCTTGGGCGCCGCGGGCTGGTGGTGGTGGTAGGGCGCGTAGGAGCGGCCCACGCCCGCGCCGTACTGCTCCGGGTGGCCGGAGTAGACGCCCATGGGCCCGGCCATGCCGCCGTAGCCGCCCGCCGCGCGGTAGTAGTTCTGCTCGCCCAAGTAGGGCACCACTCCCAGGGCGCTGGGGTCCGGCACGGAGTAGCGCGCCTGCATGCTGCGTGGCCACCGCTGCGCGCGGGCCGCGGCCGGGGAGAAGGCCTGGAGCGCGCGGGACGGCGCCGGCGGGGTGCCCGGGGCCCAGCGGCGGCCTCGGCCTGCAGGAGCGCGGCGCGGCTCAGCGCCCCGGGCGGGTCAGCATCCTGGAGCGCGCGCCCCGGGGCCCGGCGCGGGGCGGCCGGGCGGCGGCGGGCACGCCACGCGCGCAGAGACGCGGCGGGGCCCTGGGCGCGCGCGGAGGGGGCCGGAGGCTCTCCAGACGCGCCCGCGAGTCGGCGGCCCCGAGGGTCGGAGCCGGGGGCCGCTGGAGCGCCTGTCCTGCCGAGCCCGGAAAAAGAGGCGAAGGTCCCTTTTAGGGATTGGGAAAAGTTTCAAAAGTCTTCTTGCGGAAAGCCAGTTTTTACTTTCCGCAGGCCACGCCCGCTCCCGGAACTTCGGCCCAATCCGCGGGCGGCTGCGGGTAGCGGGCGCCAATCAGGGCGAGGCGCGCCCGAACCCGGCGGCCCTAAGACCCAGCCGCGCTCTCGGGTGCCGGACAGCTCTGCCTGCGCTCCCAAAGCCGTCTGGAAAATGGGGGTTCGCGGCGCGGTCGGTTCTTATGGGCGCGTCCGGGTCCTGGGCCCACGGCCACACGGACGGACAGACAACAACAAAAAGCCACAAAGACGTTTTCTGCAAAAACAAAATCTGAAATATAATATCGAACGGTTAGTTCGCTGAGGCGGCCGCCGGCTCCAAGCCCCCCGCGCGCGGCCGGGACCCCGCGAGTTCGCCGGTTCCCGCGCGACGGGGCGGACGCTGCGCTGTCCTGGCCTCAGGGCCCAGGCGAGCCGGGCCCGAGCGCACGCGCTGGGCCGCACCGAGGGGTGTCGCGGGCGTCGTCCCCAATAACCGGGCCTCCACCTGCGGGCTGCGCCGTCGGGGACGTCGAGGCCGGGCCGTGGCGGAGGCCGAGTCCCCGCTCCGGTCCGCTGCGCGGGCTGCGTGGGAAGCGACGGGAGCGGGCGCGGGGGACGGGGTTCCTGCTCTTCCTTCCTCTCCGCGTCGCCTCCCCACGGTAAATCCCCTCGGACCTGCAGACCCCGCGCTCCCGAAAGACCCGTGCGGCGACAACCCAGGGCCGGGCTGCCCGCGGGAAGAAGCCCGAGCCTGGTACGCGGAGACCCGGACGCACTGCGAGCTGCGCCCCGGGTATCAAAGCCCACGGGCGGGCGGGACGCGCCCAGGGGCCCCGGTCTGCTTTAACCACTCCTGTTCGGCTTTGGAAAGGCGAGCTGGGATCGGGGTCCTGTGGGGCCGGGGCAGCCGCTGCAGCGTCCCCGAGATTCTGCTGTGCAACCCGAACCGCAGCGGTGGAGCTGTGCGGTTCTCCAAGCCGACCGCCTCCTCCAGGGGGTCCAGCGGGCGGCCTGCTGGTCTGTGCACTGGCCGTTCGTTTATGCCTTCGACACCCGGAATAATCGGACCCCGCTTCGCCCACTGGCGCACAGACGGGGGTCTCCCCGGCCAGGGCTGCTTGCAGGGGCGAAGGCCGCAGGTGGAGCTCGGCGCCTCGCTCGTCCCCACGCCGGCCCTGGCCGCAGCCTCTCCTGGTCCTTGAAGGCCGGGAGAAGCTGTTCGTGAAGCACTTTTGTCGCCTGCTACACAGAATCAAATGGAAAACAAAACCCAGGTTCCTGTTACCTCCGACACTCGACTTCGCCTGCGGAAACTGCATTTCCACGGGTGTGCTGCGCTCTTTCTCTGACTTGATCTTTTTCTTCCCTTTCGCAACAAAGTAAATGAAGCTGCCCGCTCTGGGCTCCCGGGGAAACGCTTTGAGACTTGTCCCTCACCCCACATTCCCGGGACAGCTTTGTTATTTTTAATACCTCTCCTGATGTCACACATTTTCTTTTAAATACTAAATACTGTAAAGAAGGGGGGGAAAACCCTGCCTTTCTCCAGCACAGGCGGCGTGCTGGGCTCCCCACACGATTTTGAGAAACTGCTGCCCAGAGCTGTGGGCTTCCCGGAGGGAGAGGAAGTGTTCACCATGCCTCTTCGTTTGTGCGTGTGTGCGCGTGCGTGCAGGTGTGCACACGTGTGTGCGGGTGTGCATGCGTGCATGGGCGTGCGTGTACATGTGAGCGTACGTGTGTGGTGTGAAGTGGCTTTATCACCATCAGGGCACAACCCAAAGGAGCTAAAAACCACAACAGAGCTCCCGAGGCGAGGCCCCTCCTGCGGAGCACCGCGCCCAGCAAGGCCGCAGCCCAACGGCTCCCGCGCAGGAACCGGGGCTCCGCCGAGCTTGGGATTCCGGAGCGGGGCCCACCTGGGCTCAGGACACGCGCACCGTCCCACACGTCCCACGCGCCCCACGCCTGGCGCCCTCCGGGCCGGGCTGCTGGCCCCTTCTCCCGGTGCCGGAGAGCGGGGCAGCGTCGGGTCCCCAGGGGGCAGCCAGTCACTACGGTAACAAGCAGGACCAGGCCGAGCCCCGCGCTCCCCTCCTCCCCTTCCAGTCCCCTGGCGTCCAGGGCTCCCGGCTTCTTTCCTCCGGGCGCGGAATCCGTGGACGCGGACGCCCCCTGGCGGCGTTCTCGCGAACTGCTCGCGGGAGCCGGCCGTGCCGTTCCCGGGAAGGTGCTGCCCCCTGGCGGAGGACACGGGCGGCGGCGGCGGTGCCTCGCCCAGAGGGACCGCAGAGAAGCCACGGGCGGCGGCGAGGGGCTCTGGGCCGCTCCGCACTGGTCCGAACCCCTCCCCCAGCACCGTGCGCCTTTCTCCTCAAAATTAGGGGAAGGGCGCCGAGGGCCGGCCTGCTCCAGGTTCCAGGAGCTTAGGGAACTCATCCTTGGGTAGCTGAAATCAATGCACTTTTTATCCTAGCACTCTGGAGGCTGAGGCGGGAGGGTTGCGAGTTCGAGCTTAGCCTGAACACTTCAACAACTTAGCGAAGTCCTGCTTCAAACATTCAAAAACATTGAGGGCTGGAGATGTTACTCAGTGTGAAAGCCTTGGGTTAAATTCCCAGTGTCTTCCCCCAAAATCCATGGTCATTTGGCCCCTAGAAATTATCTTTTGCAAGACGAAGCACGCGTTCCTGATGGAAACAGCTCCAGCCCATTTTACTGAGCATCGCTGTCCGGGGGCTGACGCTATGGAGCACCGGTCTGGAGGCCGCAGACACAGGACAGCACCGCGGAGACGGCTCTTGGACAAAAGGCTCAGCAAGCCGGGCGTGGTGGCACAGGCCCGTCCGTGACCCCAGCACTCGGAAGGCTGAGGCAGGAAGGTGTGAGTTCAAGGACAGCCTGGACTACAGAGTGAGACACCATCTCAAAAAGCCAACCCCCTAAAGAGGTTCGGGGACAGTGCAAGGTGAGTCTGTCCCTGAGGGCTGAAGCTGGAACACTGACAGTCCAGGTGGAGGCGGCCAAGGAGGTGGGAGGCAGAGCCTGAGTAGGTGGCCTGCGAGGTCTCTCGCCACCCCTGCAACTTGAAGTGACTTTGGCCAGGTTGGGCGAATGCAGGGAGGAGGGAGGGTGAACAGCTGCCGGCCTGGACTCTTGCAGTCTCCCTGGAAGTTAGAAATTTTTCCCCATAAAAATGTGGTGGGAAAACATTTTTGCTGGTTACTTTGGAAATTTAAAAAAAAAAAAAACCAAGATGGGACACAAAGTGAGTCTTTCCACAGAAAGCACACTCAAGGCAAGAAGGGAGGGTTCAACCAGCCCAGGATCCCCTCTCCTCTGGATGTTTCTAGAAAACCACCTTGAAGTGCTGTGCCTTGCACCCTGGTACCTCCAGGTTCCTTTTTAAAAAGCAGATTCTCCACGGCGCTGCTCGGTTCTATAACTCAAGCATTGCCGCAGTGAACACAAAGATGAGAGATGCCCTAGGATAGGGTGCCGAACCTCTCCGAAGCACTCCACAGCCACACCCACCTCTCCATGGTGTCCAGAACCCACAGCACGACCCCTGCTGTGCACCTGACCATTGACTGACTGACTGACCAACTGAGGTGACCAACCCCGCAGGCCAGGTTGGCCAGGCCACAGTAACAAACACCACATCCCCTGCTGGGGCCTGAGGCGAGCTTGGCCTGGCCAGGCTGCCCTTCCTCATGGTCACTTAGGGGCCTGGCTCTCCGTGGGCACTCAGCCCCCACTCCTTCACCCCTGCCCTATAGCTCTGTCTCCCTGACTCAAGGGCAGAACTGGTGTTGTCCCCGACCTCGCTGGGGGACAGAAGATCTGGTCTTCTCCCTGCCCAGGTGGGCAGCCAAGGTGACTCCCAGGCCACTAAGCCTGCCCGGTGTGGCCTGTGGGCAGGTGGCAGCAGTACTGTCCCCCCTGCAGCGCCAACCCCCAGTGTATAGCAGGTGCCTGGCATTTACCAAATAAGCCCGACGTCCCCCTTAACCCTCCTCGGGGTGCAGGGCTGGGGCAGCACTGTCTATGGCTGGGGAAACTGAGGCTCGGGGGTCTTAAATACCTACCTGGGGACAGCAATGGGCCCCTTAAACCTGGCCTCGTGGGCCCTCTGAGGCCAAGGCTCAGAGCATTGGAACCGAGAGGCTGAAGTAGCTAAAACAGAGCCTCTCGCCTGAGCGGCAGCCCCTCTGCAAACACCCGTGGCAGTGTGCGCGCTCAGAGCTCAGGGATGAACTCGGGTGGCAGCTCTGGGGCTCACTCTCGGCACCTTCAAAGTCCTGTCTAGTGAGACTGGGGCCTCAGCTGGGCGGATGGGGCCAGGTGATGGTGCCCTGAGGCCCAGGGACTGAGCCGGACCCAAAACCCCCATCCGGGCAGCTTCTGCCAGGACCTCAGAGGGCCGCCGTTGCTGAGGTCTCCCTGGCAGTGGCTGAGCACTGCACAGGGAACCTTCAGGGGCCAGAGGAAGCCAGTGAGGGGCACAGTGACCCCAAGGAGCGCCACGCACAGCCCCGGCCTCGGCCTGCCCAGCCTGGGGCCTCCGGGCCACACTGCTGGCTCTGCATCCCATCCTCCCTTGCGCTGTCCTCCTGCATCCAGGGTGTCCCCGAGCTCGGGTGCCATGGGGTCGCCTCTGCCCGCCTGCTAAAGGCCGGGACTGTGCTGAGCACTGACGCTGTGCTCTGGGAAGACAGCCGGGCAGGGGAGCCTCGGGCCTCCCCCAGCGCCCGCCTCACGGACCACACGGCATCAGCCCAGCGCCCCTGCTGCTCCATGCCGATGCCCAGGTGCAGGCCGGCTGCCTGGGCCCCTGGCCAGCGCTCTGGCCCCGTGGAGGGGGCTGAGGCCGCCTCAACCCCCTCCACTCAGACGACACAGGAGCCGTCCCAGGGCCCTGCCTGTGTCCCCAGGTCCCTGTTCCAATAGTGCGCTGCCCTGCTCCATGGAGGGAGCTGCAGGCAACACCTGTGCCCAAGGGTGCCGAGCAGCTGAGAGCAGGAGGGAGACGCAGGCGCAGGAGAGGCGCTCAGCCTTCCCAGAGCAGCTGCCATGGAGCTGGGCCTTAGGGCTGCACAGGAAACTTCTGCTCAGGGGGTCTTTCTCTCAGCACCCCGGGTGTGCAGCGTTAGCAAATAGAAACAGACCCCCGCGGGGCGGCGCTATGGGACATACCCTGTGTGTAAATACACAGGTGGAGACTGGTAGAGACCTAGATGTCCCTTAAGAGCCTGGTGTGGTTACAGACAGGGCTCCTGGACCCCAACTTGCTGTTAGGAGGTGGGGACCGGAAGGGTCTACCCTGCCCCCACCCCACCCCCCACCAGACCCTTCCACCACACCCTTCTTACAGTGCAGCCAGCCGAGCACGGTCTGAACCCTTCGGAACCATGTGCCAAATAAACCTCTCCTGTAGGTGTTGGGTATTTTGCCCCAGTGATAGGAAAGTAACTGGGACAAGTGACAAGTCGTATTTTACCTTCTAGCTGTGTATGCATAGCACTCAACAGCATTCACCGTGTTTCCGATCATACCCGCTTAAGACACTCACACTCACGGAGCACTTCCAGAACGGCCTTAGAGAGGCAGGCGCCAGGGCCCCGCGGGTCTCAAGCAACACGGAGGCTGCCGAGGGGTGGGGCAGCGCACTCCGGGCTCGGCCTGGCCCCTGGTGTAGCCACGCCCCTCGCCCCTGGTGACTTCTACCTGCTCCCCTCCGCGAGCTCATAGCGCTCACCACGACGTGTGTGTGACCAAGTTTAAAACCCCAAGTGAGCGGCCCAGAAGCGCCTTCCTCTCAACTGCCGGACCCGGGCGCCGCGGGCCTGCAGCAGGCCAGGCCGGAGCAGAGCGAGGGCGCCGCGGTGCAGCAGATCCCTGCGTGCCTTCCGGGAGGTCGTGGGCTCCCAGGCGGGGGAGGGAGCGAGGGAGGCCCCTGCACTGTGCCTGGGACCAAGACAACTGGACATGGAACGAACTGGACATGGAACAGGCCGCGTGCGTGTGCGCCCGACTCCCTGCGTTCTGGAAAACAGTGGAGGACTAGGACGGCGCAGGGCCCCAGGGCGGGGAGGCCGCCCCGGGCTCCACCGCGAAGGTAGACACGGGTCATCGCGTCCAGGTCGGGTCTCCAAAGAGGGAGAAATCAGGGCCTGCTTCCCGGGAGAGGCGGCCTCTGGGGTCTGGATAGGAAGTGGACAGGCAGAGGCCGTTCGCTTGGACATCCCGAAGGCCCGCAGGACGCCCGTCCCAGGCACCAGCCGCGAGGCCGGGACCAGAGCCTGCTCTCCCCTGCTCGCCTAGGCGCCTCCGCGCCGTCCGCGCGTGCGCGTCGCGGTCCTTCCCGATGAGGCCCCGCCCTTTAGGCGGTGCGCAGGCGTAGGTGGCGCGCGATAGTGACGTCACCTAGCGCAGACTCCGCCCAAGGGGCGTCGCAGAGTGACGGCGTCGCCATGGAGCCGAGGGCGGGTGAGGGGCGCAGAGGGAGAGGAGGGGAGGGGAGGGGTGCGGGGACCCTGGGGCGGTGGTGCTAGAAGGGCTTGCGAGCTGCGACCCACCGTCCGGGAATAGATTCTGGAAAGAACGAGGCCAGGCATGGAGGCGCACGCCTGTAACCCCAGCTCTCAGAAGGCTGAGGCAGGAAGGTCGCGAGTTCAAGCCCAGCCTGCAAGGCTCAGCTGGACGCTGTGTCAAAACAAAACCTGAGCCCTCGCTGATGGGGGGGCCACCCCGCCCCAGAGACCAGTTCACGGCATCGCTCCGCACGGAGCACATGCGGGCAGGTCTGGCAGGACAGGAAGCGCAGGGCCAACGCTGCAGGACGCCGGGCTGCCCGGATGGGTAGGGCCGCAGGCACACATGACAGGTGGCCCTGGCCCTGCGCACCCCTACCACACCCCCAACCCTGGAGCGCAGGGCTTGCGGGGCAGCAGAGCAGGGCCAGGGCCCCTGACCCTCTCCTGGGCCCGCAGCCCCGCACAGTGGAGGTTCTGGTCGGTGACCCTGTCCTGAGGGCCTGTCTGGTGACAATGCTGCAGGGCAGGCCTGGGCAGGGAGGCCCCAGGGCCCCCAGGATGGCCACATCAGCCCGAGGGGCATCGAAGGTGCCAAGTGCCTGCCATGTGCAACCTGAACTTGCAGAGTCCCCGGGCTCCCTGCAAGGGACCTGCCCTGTCTGTTCTGTCACCATCTACACTGGAACCCCCACTTGGCAGTGTCTGCGTTTCCCAGGAGGGAGTCCCTGCCTGACTGCTGAGTCGGAGCCCTTTGTGCCACAGGGGTCTCCAAGCAGGACATCCGGGAGCAGATCTGGAATCACATGGAAGCTCAGGACATCGCCGACTTTCCCCGGCCTGTTCACCGCAGGATCCCCAACTTCAAGGTACAGAGCCTTTCTGGGGACTCTTGAGTTAGGGAACCGCTGGAGGTGGCCCAGAGGGGCTCTGTGCCACACACCCTCCCCCACCTCTGCTGTCCTGTGTGGGGAGGGCCAGCTGTGTTCTTGGCTTTGCGCTGACTTCTGCTGGAAACAAAGCACAGTGTTTCACTGTTTTGTTTTGTTGCAGTTCCCAGGATGAAAGCCAGGGGCCTCACCCTTTAAATTTGAGATAGAGTCTCACTAGGTCTGGGCTGGGCTGGAACCTAGGATCCTCCTGCCTCAGCCTCCTAACACCAGCCTGAAGCACCTTGGTGCTGGTGCTGTCCACAGGACTGGTCCCCCTATGGTCAGTGTAGAGTGAAGCCCTCAGAGAAGAGCCCAGCCCCTGGTGGTTTGGGAAGGAAGCATAGCTTGGCCAACTCTGGGCCTCAGTTTCCCCACTGTTCACAAAACAAGACAACGTTGTTCATGGGGTTCTCATAGAAAAATGAAACAGCAGAGCAGCTTGTTCCCCCAGCTGCGGACTTTCCAAGGGAAAGGAAATGCTTTGAAAACAGGTGGGTTGCTGTGCTGGGCCTGAAGGGCCTGTGACTCCCCAGCAGCCCCCAGGCTGGACTCTGTCCCCGTGCAGGGTCAGCTCTGGTCCTCACTGGTCCCTGGTCAGATGGGTCTGGGACCAGTCCCCCTGCTTTGAAAGCAATTCTTTTGTGTGGCTTTTGTTGTGGCTGTGTTGTTTTATCACTTGTTACCCCGGGGAGGGAAAAGTGTGTGAGTCACAGGGAAGAGGAAGGGTGCAGAGTCATTTAAAAATATTTTAAAAATGGGTCACTTGAGCCAGACACGGAGGCCCATCCTGTCACCCCAGCACTCGAGAGGCTGAGGCAGGAGGATTGCTGTCAGTAAAGAGGCCAGTGCAGGAGGGGGCGGGTGGTTCAGAGTGAGTTTTGAGCCAGCATAAAACCAAACCCAGACAAAACAAGGAAGTAAGTAAATAACAAGATGTGTCATCTAGACCCAGACCTGGGCAGGGTCTGCTGTTTCCTGATTCAAGCCTGGGCCGAGGTGTTTTTTAGAGAAAAACCTCCAGGCCTCAGACTTGCCCTCTCTCTGCGGTCTGTGCCTTAGTTCAGTGATCCCTAATAAATGATGACAGTTAACTCTCGTCAGTAAAGGAAATACTAATAATTGTATTAATAATAATGTGTTTTAAAGAATTCTTTGTAAGACATGACAAAAGCTGAAAAGAGAGCATTCACGTAAACAGTGGCGTCTTAGGAGTGTCACACGGTACAGACGCACTGCTTGAATTTTGGGGTACTCCAGTTCACCAGGCTAAAATGGAGCAAGTTGTTACAATACAGTTTTCCTGTTGGCCAACAATGCCACCCAAAATGTACTGCCTGGGTGGACTGCCACCTCTGCCCCATCCCACCTCAGCTATGCCACCCGCCGAGACCACCAGCCGCGGGCCACACTCGGGTGACAGCCACGTCCCTCGTTACACAGGGCGCGCCCAGAGCCGCCGAGCACCTCCCTGGCCTGCAGGAGTTCAGAGCGGCCAGGACCATCAAAGTCAACCCTGACGCGCCCCAGAGCGGCGCCCGCCTCCTCGTACTCCAAGTAAGTGCCCCTCTGTCCGCTCTCTCCCCGAGCAGGGCTCTTACCTGGCTGGCCAGAGCATCCGGGACCTGGAGGTTTTTGCCAGGGCGCTGGAAGTGAAGGTGGACCCAGACAAACCGCTGGAAGGCGTGCGGCTGCTGGCCCTGCAGGTAACCCTGCCTGCCTGGGCGCAACCACCGCCAGGACAGGCGCGCTTGGGCCGGGAATGTGGGTGCTTCTGACTCCCACACAGGGAGCCTGAGGTCTCTGTCCTGGGCCGCCTTCAGCCCCCAGGTCCCAGTCTCCGGGCTTTCCCACCCCCAAGACACATGCTTGGAGCCTGGGTTGCAGCTCTGGGGGCTCCAGTGCAGACCTGAGGCTGGTTTCTCTTGGTTCATTAGAGCGCAGAATCCTCTGACACATGTTAGCTTTATTATAGAATTTTTCAAAACATGTTATCTTTGTCATAGAATCTTTTGAGACTGATTCCTCGGTAAGAAATCTGGCACCTGTGCCCCCGTGTGAAATGACAGCACTGATTCTCAGCTCAAATGTGTGCGGCCCTTTTAAAGGAGGGGAGAAAAGAATTCTCCCCCGTGGGTGATGTAAAGGGCTGAGTCCTGGTCTTCATTAATCCACGCAGAGAAGTCAGCATGCACTGGAACAAAAGTGGATGCTCCACAACTTTGTAAGAAACAGAGTCAGCGTGGGCAAAACCACAAAGACAGTAACATCAGAGGACCCCATTCCGTTAATAGAGCCCTTGCTATTGCTTTTCTGAAACAAGGCTTCGCCTCCACACGGAGCTCCGTCCACCAGCCTTTCTTTATTTTTTATTTTGAGACAGGGCCTTGCTAAGTTGCCTTGATCTTGTGATCCTCCTGCCTCAGCCTCCCAGAGCGCTGGGGTCACAGGTGTGCATCACTGCACCTGCAAGTAGGGCGGAGCTGGGAGCCCCGCTCCGTCTCAGTCAGGTCTCTGGCAGGAGCGCAGCCGGCTGGGAGGCTGAGGACCCCCAGTGCCCCTGAGGGGCGCCCAGAGTCTCAAATTCCCAGTCAGGCCCGGGGTGCGAGAGACAGTCCTGCATGGGGTTCTAACTTTGTCATCTTCTTTCTTTCTTGGAAGAGCAAGAAAACACTGTTGGTTCCAACTCCACGGCTGCGATCCGGGCTGTTTAACAGGATCACCCCACCACCTGGGGCCACCGGCCAGGCACTGCGGAAATGCGCCACTGCCCAGGTAATTGGCGCCCGCCCGGAGCAGGCTTAGCGGCAGCACCAGGAAGGGTAAACTACTGTCCGGACTCCTGCCCTGGGGGCCGCGGGGCTGAGCTGTGAGGGAGGGATCGGTTCCCTAACTCGAATTCTGCACAGCGTGAATTTTCCCGTTAAAATACAAAGGGAAACCCGGGCTCGGGAAGGACGCGGGAACCCTCTAGCACCGCCCAGCCCCATGGCCCCAGGCAGCCCTGGACCCAACCTGGACCTCCGACCCGCAAGTCCGAACTGCCTGCCCCTTCCAGAGGTGGCTGACAGTTGACAGTGTCGTGAGCTAGGACTCCTCCAGCGCCTCAGTCTCCAAACCTAACTGCTGACCTTACCTGAGAGTGACTGACGGGCGGGAGAACTTGTCAGCATTTTACAATTAAATGCTGCTGGCCTTTTTAAGGACCTAAATTCCAGGTCACTTGTTCCTGACCTACTGAGAATAAGTAATAATAATAGTAATAATGTAATTCAAGATAGTCCTTGATTAGGAGATTTGTCCCTTGGGTGTAATATGTAAAGGTTAATTTATTATTCCCTAATGCCCTGTCTCGTTCAAAACATAGAATTTAATATGGCTTAAAATATATACAGTAAGTTTAGTGCATGTGGGTGAATGAGGTAGGAAAATTGGCCTCGTGGCCCCTCAGGGCTGCTGGGGCCCCACACTGAGCCCACATCCCGACCCCAACCCCTCCTGTGGCCATAGGTGCTCTGGCCTAGGAGACGCCCTAGGGTACCTATGGGCTGCACTGAGAGTCCCGTGATACCCCCAGGAGCCAGTGTAAGCCAACCTGCTCCCGTAGTGTTTCAATTAGTGACACTGCCCTGTGGAGAGGCCCAGGCCTGCAGGCTTTTATACCAGGTGTGGGGTCGCGCTCACCTCACCAGCCGTGTCTACCACGTCACCCACGCAGTTGCTGAATCCCAGCCCATCTCTGAGGCAGGGCCTTCCCGTCTTGCAGGGCAAAGAGCCGCAGGTGAGGGGTCTGTGTAGCCAGGCCCAGGCTGTTGCTGAATGTCCCTGGGGCCCCATGGGGCCGGTGATAGCTGACCGCTAGGCGTCCTGTGACTGTGCCATTGCTCCCCTGTGTCCCTTCCCAGGAAAGACACCAGGGGCACATACCCGACAGTGGCCTTGCGAGGCTGTGGCCGGGCGTCAGGGGTCTGGCCTGCTGCCCCTGACCCTAGCCGTGAGGTGAGGAGCCGACTCAGCCCGCACCTCCCCCCACAGGGCGTGAGGGACTTCAGCACCCCCGTGGGCCTGGACTCCAGCATCCTCGTGGACTTGGTGGTTGTGGGCTCTGTGGCCGTTTCTGAGCGAGGTAAGGCCGCAGATCCAAGGCCGGGGCCCTGCTGTCCCAGCTTGTGTCCCTCCCTGTGCCCTGCCCAGCCCTGCCCAGCCCTGCGAGGTTTGCAAAGGAGGCTGTGCTCCCTCCGGGGTGCTGGGCCGTGGACTGAGGCTCACGGCGCGGGAAGGGCGGGTGGGCCTTGGCAGAGGGCCCTGCTGGGTCCTGAGCCTGCAGGAAGGGCATCCCTGAGCCCTGCCAGAGGGAGGTGACACGGGGGTCCTGCTCGCCCCTCCTTGAGTCTGCTGCCCCAGCTCCTTGGGTCCCGCTGCCCTCTGGGGCCTTGGCCCTGGTGCTCCTGATGCGCATCTCCTGTGTCCCTGCTCTGCACCTACCGGGGACCCGCGGCCTCCTACGGTGACCCCTCTGGGCAGCCTTGGGCCCTCTCAGGCCTGCAGAGCTGTGGACATGTCGGAGGGGATGCGGGGTGGCAGAGGAGGCCCAGCCTCGGGTGTGGGCAGGCTTTCGGCAAAGGTCCTTCTGGACAAGGGTCAGGAGCACCCTTTCCAGCTTGGGGGCCTGAGGCACAGGGGACAGTCTCGGAACTCGTCCTTCTGGTCCCCGCAGCTTTAACTGACAACACAGCCGTGCTGGGAATGGGAAGCTGGAGGTCGTGGAAAGCTGTGCCCTCCCCGTTCCCCGTGGGCCACTGCCCATGTCCCTGGTGGGGCCATAGACAAGCCAGCACCCTGCCCTAGGTGTCCACTCTGTCTCGCCCTCCCTGCTTTCCTGGAGCAGAGGCAGTGCGGGCTCCGAGCCTGGCCGTGGGCCCCTGTCCTGGGCCTCCAGGCACTCTGGCCTCCATCGCCTGCTGGGGCTGAGTCACTGTGTGGTGGCCTCCCTGGACACAGCTGGATGTGGTGTTGCCCGGGTACCGTGGGGGTTGATGGGAGCTGAGGGCAGCTGCAGGCTCAGCCCGGACGACAGGGGCCCCGTCGCCCCCGGAGAAGCTGCTACACACCCCTGCCCAGCTTCTGTCCGTGCTCCTTGCTGAGCGCAGACCGGCGCAGCCAGGGAGCAGGCAGCAGCTCCCATCCGCCCACGATTCGCATTCAGCCCCGAGCATCCCGCCTGGTCTGTCACCTCCCTGCCTCCCGCTGCCTGTCTGCAGGTTGTCTCTCCTGCTGTCACCCCAGCAAGAGCGCTGCTGATGGCCCAGGCGTCCACACGGTCGCAGTCCTGACGGCAGCTCAGCAGCACCGGGGAGGTGGAGTCGGTCCTGCTGGGCCCTGGGCCCTGGCCTTCTGGCCACAGAAGACCTGAAGCCTGGCATGGCCCCACCCTGTCCTCGGTGCAGGGCTCCAGGCACTGGCCCTGCTCGAGCCCCCGGCCCAGCCGCTGGGTCACCGTGTGTCGCCTGGCCTGGCCTCGCCTCAGAGCTTTTGCTTGTCTTCTGCGGGAGACGGATTTAAACTATTTTGCTTTTGGTAGGAACCGTTCTCATGGCTTGGCAGTCTCTCCTCACAGCTTTTAGGCATGAAGCTCACTGATGTGAAGCCACCAGTGCGAGCTCAGGTCCCCTGGTGGCTGGACAGGTCCAGGGGCCGCTGCCTGGAGTTTTGCCCTGTGCACTCAGCTCCGCTCTTCTGTTTCAGCCTGAGCGCTGCTTCCTCGGCTGCGTGTGAGGCTGCTGTGGAAACTGCAGGAGGCGGGGACCTTGGCTCCAGGTCCCCTTTCCTGGTGGCCTGGTAGGAGCCCAGGCCGCACACAGACACCTGTCCTTGCCCTGTCCCTCAGGCTGGAGGATCGGGAAGGGAGAAGGCTATGCAGACCTTGAGTATGCCATGATGGTGTCCATGGGAGCTGTCAGTGAGAGGACGCCCGTGGTCACCATCGTCCACGACTGCCAGGTGCGTCCTGAGCCTCCTGCGTGAGCGGGGCTGGACAGTTGGTCATCCTCACCCTGGGGGAGCCCCTGACCAGCTCCATGTGGTCGCCAGCTCTGAGGTCTCCCCCAGCTCTTCACCCCTTCCCCACCAGGTCCTGGACTTCCCGGAAGCCCTCCTGGAGGACCACGACCTCACAGTCGACTACATCCTCACCCCGACCAGGGTCATCGCCACGGGCTGTGAGCGCCCGAAGCCAGCGGGCATCATATGGTCCAAGGTGGGTGCCCACTGAGATGACCTGGAGCCCCAGAGCTGCCCCTAGTACCGTGGGCCCTGTGTGGCGTGGCCCAGCCTGGCCCACGCGGGAGTATCCCACAGAGCTTTGGGAGGAGCCAATGCCCACTCGCATCGGCAGCTCGAGATGCAGACCTGGATGCTGACAGCAGCAGGTGGCAGCTCTGCCCTCTGGATGGCAGAGGTGGCAGAACCAGGAGGGCAGCATCTCGGCCTTCAGTGGCTGCTGTCCACTCTTTAGTGCTGTCCCTGCGTCCCCCACCGCTTGGTCTGCTGGCCGCCTCAGGAATAGCCAGGCACCAGCCCACGGCACATGCGGCTCAGCAAGCAGGCACGGGGTGGGACCCAGAGAGCCTCCCAGAGCCACTGCCCTGTGGCTTTCTCTGCTGCCCAGGTCTCCCACACGGGCAGTTAGGCCGCCTAGGAGTCTGTCCCCAAAGACAGCCGGCAGCCCACGACGCTGCCCAGTGGTAAACAGTCAGTAACACTGAGAAAACGAAGCCGTGCTTGGTGGGAAAAAGTGGGATCCCAGACTCTCCCCTAAACTCAGATCCCCTGAGTCTGGACCTATGGGAAATCAGCACCCACCTCCAAGGACAAGCAGGACCCGAAGGGCCATGTGCTGTGGCCTTGGTCGGCGGGCAGTGCCTTCCCAGCAGTGCCAGCGGGCGGCGGGCAGTGCCTTCCCGGCAGTGCCGGGGGCAGGGGGCAGTGTCTGAGCCCGCTCCTTCTGGGTCAGCCAGGAAGAACGGAGGGCAACGGCTAGGGCAGATGGGAAGGAGACCGGCAGCCCTGCCGAGGGTGCCAGGAACACCAGGGACAAGCTGCCCGTGCCTTGCTGGGAATCAAGATGGCCCTGGGTGTCCTTCCAAAGAGCTTGGGTCCCCTCAGAATTTGGGGGTGGAGGCTGTGCCCTCCCAACAGCATGAGGGCAGTCCTGAGAGCAGGTCTCGGGGGCCACCCTGTCAGGAAGAGTCCAGGCCTGGCCAGGACAGGGGCGTGGCATCACTGGTCACACCCTGCAGACCTTCCTGAGGGCCAGCTTGGTGTCACTGGACCTGTCAGTCCAGCACGCTGTGGGTCAGAGAGGCCGTGCTTGCAGGAGTGGCATGGATTGGAGGGGCGAGGCCACCTTGCTGT